>JAMZAV010001102.1:0-269974 GCA_024449915.1 Sweltsa coloradensis
TTTTTTTTTCAAAAAAATTTTGCCGGTTTTAAAAAAAAAGTGGCAGTTTTCGTTCAGAGATTCGAGGCCTCCTAAAATTTCATGAATTGGAGTTGGTTTTACCCGGAATCGTGTTAGTTGACAGACAAAATAAAAAAAAATAAAAAAAAATTCAAAATTTTTTTTTTGTGTTGAAAATAAATCTTCGCTTCGCTCATAGCTCTCCAATTATCAGAAACGGTTTTTTAAAAAAAATTTTAAAAATCGAAAAGAAATTGTATGGATATCCTACACATCACACTATAACCGTAAAAAACCCAAAAAGTTTAAACATGGGGTTTTAAATTATTTAATTTTTATTAATTTTACAAAAAAATTTATAGTTTCTTTTTTATTGGGTTTCAATTTATTATCTCAAAATCACGCGTTCTTTTCTGGCCTCACATCGTCTTTTTGTGGTCAAGTTTTAGGGCGCGCGTTCACTTTGATTTTAAAAATTCCCTCTTTTCTCGTGCATGTCCCAAATATGGCGCTATACTTTGGGAAAAGGGGTTTGCGACACCAAACCTAGGGGCCACACGAGCGAGTTAGACGACCTCCGCCGGTGGGGGAGATCTAAGGACCTTTGTAGTCGTTCGTTAGGCTTGTGGTGACCTATAGGCGATAAAAGTATTGGGCGCGTCACGTATTTGGGGGCTTATCTAACTTTTTGGTCAACCTGCTCTAAGAGTCAAACCTTTCTGTGCATCAAAAAGGGAATTTAAAATTATAACTTTTTTAAAAATAAAATAAATAAATAAAAAATAATAATAATAAAAATAATAATAATAAAAAGTAAAAAAAAATTTAGAAAATAAGGGGGTGAAAAAATCCCAAAAAAAACTCAAAACTTTAACGTTTCTATTTAAAATAAAAAGGATTTTTATTTGAAAAGGTTTTTTATTTCCAACAACAAAAAAAAACTTAAAAAACCTTTTAAACGTTTTTTTAAAATATAAAGACCCGGGGAAGACTTTTAATTAAATTGTTATCACCATAACAAAAAAAATAAAAAAATTTTAACGTTTCTATTTAAAATAAAAAGTACTTTTACTGGGAAAGGAGTTTTTTAATTTTTAAAAATTAAAAAATAAACAAAAAACCCCCTTTTTCAACCCCTTTAACGTTTCTTTTTAAAAATAAAAGGGACTTTACATGGAAAAGTTTACAATTATAATTAAAAAAAAAAAAAAATAACCCCCCTTTTAAACGTTTCTATTAAAAAAAAAGGTTTTTCCCCAAAATGGGAGTTTTACAAAAAGAAGATGTAAAAAAAAATTACCCCACGGAGTTGAACGGGAATCTTCGCCCAGCGCAAACCCCTACCATCCTGAAAACACGGTGCCGTGAGAGTGGGTCGCCTACAAACGTGTTGGGTGGTAAGCTCGATGGGTGGTATGGACGATGGCCGCTGCAGCAGTCGGTAAGGCAGTCGAGTCCCGTTTTCGTGAATGCCGTGCGCTATCCTAGCGCTCTCTGTGGTTTGAAGAGAGTACTTATACGTAAATTACTTACATTGTTTACGCGTTTCCAAGTAGTGTCGACTTAGGCCTAGATGGATTACACTTGCACTACGTATATCACAGCACTCAATCCGAATTGACTCAAGTCGGTTCGAGTTCAATTCGGTTTGAGTCTCTTGATATACACACTCGATTCGCATTGAAGTCAATCCACTTTCCAAAGTGGACTGACATGAGTAAATTGCTTGATATACAGTTCAATACGCATTCAATACGGATTGAAAACTGCCTTAG
This sequence comes from Sweltsa coloradensis, assembly GCA_024449915.1. NCBI lineage: Eukaryota > Metazoa > Arthropoda > Insecta > Plecoptera > Chloroperlidae > Sweltsa > Sweltsa coloradensis. The sequence goes on from JAMZAV010001102.1 coordinate 1,776, forward strand.
AGATTTAGATTTCAGTGAATACCATTATTAGGCAGGCGGTGGTTTATTACATGTTTACAATAAATGGCGTCTTGGAGGCTTTAATAAAGACATAAGGCTTTATATTTACGTAGCTGTAGGTAGAGATACAAGTACATAGTATTTTCAAGTGTTATTCATAGAATCTTGTAGCATCAATTTAAACTGCAACAACAACAACTTCAATTCGAATCGAAATAGGATTGAGGAAGTCGTTTCGAATGTCCGTGATATACACTTCAAGTCAAACCGAATTGAACTCAAAACCGAATTCAGTCAATTCCCATCCTGCGTCTATCGCAAATGCCCCACCTATCTCCGCGCCCTGGATGCTCGTACTCCACAAGGCACTCAGTACACTCGTCGAGCCTACAAAAAGTCCACTGACCACAGTAACCTGCCACCAGTTATTCCACTCAACCCTCAACATTCATTTGCAGACGTTGTTAATAACTTAAATCGCCCCCCAGCTGCTCGCCGCCTGGCCCACCCAGACCTGAACTAACAGCCTCCTCAAATACACCGGAAGCCTCAGTTTTCACCATAATAGACGGTTAGTTGACGCCCTCAAGCTATGTCAACTGATCCGATTATCACTACAATAGCATCACTCATCAAAATGTTTATATCAACAAGACGCAATGGCCATAGAGGCCTTGATGACTATCAATGAACTGGGTCCCGAACCCGTCTCTCGTCAAGTATTTCGTGCTCCTTGCTGCGAAACTCAGCTGAATGACAGCTAAGCCCCCCCTCTTTCAATTCTGCCAAATAATGGCGTAAAAGCGTTATCTCCTCTGGAATTATGTTCATTCTACTTTTAAGGGTAAATATACCCGGTACTGTATAACAAGCAAAAGTAAATGTTACTTATTGCACTCAAACTGAACTGAACTGAACAATTCGGATTGAGGGCTGTGATATACGTAGTGTTGGAGTCGATAAAGGTAGTTGGCGCGTCACGCGGTTAGGCGCGTGGTTTAACAAGGTAACTTGTTTGCTGTGTTTTATTATGATTTCATTAATTATATTAGGTAAATATACATTAAAGCGGACGTATAAAAAAAAAAACTACAAAACCTTTAACGTTTCTATCAATTAATATAAAGGACTTTATACGGAGTTTTATATATCCTATAACGTTTCTATTTAAAATATAAAGGACTTTCACCCGAAATATTAAATATTATTTTTGCCATTCATAAACCAAAAAACCAACAAAACCTTTGACGTTTCTATTTAAATTAAAAAGGACTTTCATCCGCAAAGGAGATTTATTAATTTTTTAATTTTTATAATTTATTATTATTATTTGCATTTATTTGTACAACATTTGCCATTCATTACACAAAAAAACCTACAAAACCTATTTCTATGTAAAATATGAAGGACTTTCATCTGAAAAGGAGATTTATTAATACTAATTATTATTTTTGTCATTCTGAACCAAAAAACCTACAAAACCTTTAACGTTTCTATTTAAAATATGAAGGATTTTCCCCCGAAAAGGAGTTTCATTAATTGTTATTGTTACTATTCTGTTGTTTTAATAGAAAAACATAAGAATAGAATATAAAAAAAAAATCGCTTTGACGGAGATTTGAACCATCGAACCTTCGATTAAAAGGTTAACCCGCTACCATCCTGCCAACACGGCACTACCATTCTGGACTGCGATTCTATAACTCTTGACGGAGTTGGACCCAGGCGTTTTCTACCGTAATCGACTCGGTTGTAAGTGATCGACCCAGTTGAGGTCGATATCGTTGCGATATAATCCGTGACAACCGAGTCCGACTCGGTTATATTTGAATCGCTAGATTCAGAAACCCCACAAGTCCTTGATACATAGTTCTGAGATAATCACAAAAAACTACCCATTACAAACGGTTTTATATTTTATGACTTCCAACAAGCAGTTATCTTAAGAAGACTTATTTTGCAATAATTTTTTGACATATAGACATTTAAAAAAAATTTAATTGTTGAGCAATTAATCATTGTATGTGACGGACTTATGGCGTTTCTGAATCTAAGCCCTTTTTATTGTATATTTTTTTAAGAAAATAGAAGAAAATTGTATTTAAACATAGTCTTTTAATGTAAGTTAAATTTAGAAAGTTAAATTCAAAGAACAACAACAACACATGCCAGTTGGCATGTTCTAACATGTCAACTTTAGTAGGCTAAGATTGTTTAGATTGTTTAAATTCTCTACAGAATCTTTGTCTAGCGTAGACCAAGTATACTGGAGGTATACTATATATATTAGTACTTTAGACAGAAATTAAAAAAGTGACTACACCGGGGTTTTATAGTAGGCGACTATGACGCTGTTATGTTAGTACTTTAGACAGAAATTAAAAAAGTGACCCCGGTGTAGTCACTTTTTTAATTTCTGTCTAAAGTACTAACATATATATATACTATATACTATATACTAGCAGATGAACTAGTAATAACACCTCTTTTTTGCTTCACTTTAATAACATCTTGCTGTAAATCTGCCATTATGTCAAGTGTGTTAACAACAGCTGTGACTGACTCCACAGCCTTCTTGAGATTCCACAGGCTTCTGACAGAAACCCCACAAGTCCAGGACTTGTGTGGTTTCTGCATATGTCAACAATCCAACCCATACATAATACCCTTGGAGCATATGGACTTGTGGTGTTTCTACGTGAAAAGGTAGAGGGACCCTAAAAGAACAAATTTTTGGACCAAAGTCGATATGCCCCAATTAGTGACTTGTGGGGTTTCTGCATCTAGTGATTCATTTGTATAAAATGGTGGATGATATGCCTATAGCCTACACGTAAACACAACCAGATTATTAACTTTCTCAAACGAATAACAATAGTATGCTCAAAGAAAACCAACCTCTAGTAAGGGCCTACCCCTAAAAGTCCCGTGCGTTCCCTTTTCTCATGAAATTATACCATTTAAATCCAATCTCTCCCCGATTGGAAATAATACACACATCTATGTCATTTCGAATATTTGACAACTGACTGCGAATCATTTGTTCACATTTGACCGTCCACTGCCATGTAAATCATACCTTTCGACCTCGACCAACAACAACAGAGTCGGTCCCGTGACAGAGTTGAACCCGTGAAGTTACTGAACTGGGCCGCCTTGGATGGTAGCGACGGTGGCCGCTGCAGCAGTCGGTAAGGAAGTACACCGTCCACTGTCATCCATCTAGGCCCTATCCGACTACCGTGAACGACAACCGACGAGACACCTGGCGGCGATTGTTCGTACCAAAGTGAGACCCACAATACGTAGGAATACTTGGTCATTTTCAAATGTATACGACTTTAAAAATATTTTACTCTGCTTCTTTCGAGATTAATTAGGACCCAGATTCCTTAAATTGTCGTTTAATATTCACAAAATTGAGACCCAGTTTGCACAGTTGACTTTAATTGAAACAATATTATTTTGATACAGAGGCCCAGTATACGCAACTCGTCACCTTGTTTCTTTGGTCAGAATTGAGGCCCAGAATACTAAAGGCCACCTTGTGGCTTCCCACAGTATGGGTGTGAGAGCGCATTCCGAAATGAGCTGCGGATGCTACGGCTGCAGCGTGAGGAGTGGGGGTAACAGCACATGAATGTGGTGGTCATCGTTTCGGAATGGTGTGTGTAGCATCTGTATCATATTATTAAATGGCTGACCGCGTTTCCAAGGGAAGACGGATTAGGCCTTGATGGGTGACTCGACTGCCTTACCGACTGCTGCAGCGGCCATCGTCCATACCACCCAACACGTTTGTAGGCGACCCGCTCTCACGGCACCGTGTGGCAGGATGGTAGCGGGTTAGACTCTTGGTCCAAGGTTCCCCGGTTCAAATCTCCGTGGTGGTAATTTTTTTTACAATCTATTCTTTATGTAAAACTCCCATTTCGGGTGAAAGTCCTTTATATTTTAAATAGAAACGTTAAAGGTGTTGAAGTTTTTTTTTGTTGTTGGATGAATAATCAAACTTCTTTTCAAATGAAAGTCCTTTATATTTCAAAGAAACGTTTTGAAATGTTTTGTAGGTTTTTGTGTATTTTTTCACGTCCGCTATATTGCATAATATTTTTATTACTTTTATTATTATTTTATTATTTATTTATTATATTTTACTTTTAAAATAATAGTTAGTAATTATTAATTCCTTATTGAAAGCACAGCAAACATGGGTTACTCCAACTACGTGACGCGCCAACTACTTTTATCGACCTTATAGGTCCACCATCAAGGCCTAACGAACGACTAGTTTCCAATAATATGACACCGGGCCGACTTGGCTAACCTTTCCCCTCTCTGCTAGCGTGGCGCGCGCACCATGCTAACCCGTCTCAGTATGCGCGCGCATCACATAATGTCTGCCGCCTCAGTTCAAAGAAATAGTTAACCTTATTGACTGAGGAAATAAAATAAAAAAACCTTCAAAACCTTAAAAGTTTCTAATTAAAATATAAATTACTTTTACCCGGAAAGGAGTTCTATTAACTATTATTTAAAAATAAACAAAAAATACCTTCTAAATCTTTAACATTTCTATTAAAAAAAAAAAAAACATTGTTGGGGGTTTGAACCAGCGCAGAGCGAACCCTACCTTAGCGATCCCATCTGTTACCACCCTGCTACGGCGCCACTGTGTACGTTGTCCGCCTATAAACGTATATAGTGGCATCGCAAGCGAGCCGTGAGCGCGCGCGGTGGTGGGGGAAGGTTAGCAAAGTCGGCCTTTAGATTCAACCAGTTTCCAAGCAAAGGGGTTGCTACCTGGTGGCGAAAAATGCAACTGTCCGATCAGTGATAGTCGGAGGAGCGCGCTATGCGCTTACCTGAAGAACACATGTCATTCCGTGTTTGTCACTTATAAAATAATATGTACAATCACAGGTACATTGTCGTTGCTTTCCCAAAATGTTGTTATTTGATGATAATCAAAAGCATGGGGGTGCACCAAAATGATAAAATCGCTCTTTAATATGCGGGATTCGAGACCATGTCCACCAGAATATTATTACTATATACAGATCCTGCGCCCCATGCACCCATGAGACACCGAGGATGGCATTTGTATCCATATTACAATTCTCTAATTGTAATATCATAATAAATCATTGGTATTTATAGGCTATATACAATACTAAATCAAATTCAAACCGTCAAGAATGTTCACAACTCATAGTAAACACACACATACAGTCTCGCTCGCTTCTCATGGCACTTTTAATTGAGATATACTTCTTTAGTTTTATTATGATAATTTAATATAAATAAAGTAATAATAATAATAATAATAATAATAATAATAATAATAATAATAATAATAATAATAATAATAATAATAACAAAACAATAACAAAAATAATAATAATTGTATTAGGGCTTATGCACATGCCCCAACTCTTTTTCTACCTAATATAATTAATGTAGGCCTACATACACCGTTTACCGTCATTGTTCATTTATTACATAATATTATACATAATATCATAATAAATACGATTTATATTATTACAATAGAATAAGTATAATGATATGACCTACAAGATTTTAAAGCTGTCTGCGGAATAACGCGTCATGCCATTATTGACATACAAAACAATAAAACAAATAGGCCATCAGCTATTCAATAGGCCTACTTTTAATAAAAAGTATATTTAAAAAAACAGTAGTCCTAAAAGTGTATAGTAGATAAATATATATAGGCCTACTCCGATTGCGTTTACATATGGTTGTGTTCCGCAAAGGCGACCAGAACGACCAGTCTGCGACCAATGGAATTTAAGTAAACACAATTCGCACAAATGACAGATCAGATTTGCAAGAAACGTATGCGATGCGTTGCTGTTTTCACTGTTGTGGTCGAGACCAAGAAGCCCACAGTTTTATTCCGGTCGTGGGCTGGTCTTGAAGAAAGCGCGGTTATTTCAATTTCTTTCATTGAAAATCATGGAATAATGTCAACTTCCGACAATGTTCCTGTAACTACACATGGGTAGACAATAATTCATTCATTCTTTCATTCAAATCATTCATTTATTTAGTAAATGATATGATTTATGTAACAATTTAACGAGATATCACAACTTTTCATTAAAACACGGCCTTGTAGATGCAAGCACCATTTCGGAGCCAAGGCAGTACCCCAACAATCAGACGTTGAGTGAAACAATGAAAATAACAATACCCAGTCGAGCCCAGAATGGTCGACCGGTCGCCTTTACGGAACACAACCATAGTAAAACGATGTAGAAAACGTGCAAAACAAGTGTAGGGCTATAATTTGCTAGAATCCCTTTTGATTTTTAGATATCAAGTAAATTATTGAAATTATTACCCCGCAAACAAACAAATTCACTTTTGTAACTAATCGGTGCCGGTTTGTTACCACACATGTCAAGTTACTGCCGTGTGCCGTTTCGCGTGTTTTCATGATTGCCGTCTCGTCACCGTTCCGTTATCTGCTTTTCCCCTTGCGTTGCATGAATTCTTGTATTAATAACCGGCACCAGATTGTTACCGATCGGGCACTGTCAATTGTCTACCAAACCGATACCCTTTTACTGCCGTACAGTCTGCCCTTTGGACCTTAATACGGCACTCAAATGGCATACTATAACTTTTATTATATAAAGAAACAAGAGAGATGTTTTATTATATTCATGCTCATTTGGTGTTCACGTTTTGTTATTAATTGCTGTTTAGTATATGTATATTGGAACCATTTATATTGTGTATGCTTGTATACATGTACAATACAGTAAGGCAATATAATTTGCTAATTTTAGCCAGTGAAACAAAAAAGCATGTTGGAATTATTACTGAAATCAAATCAATCTAGACCATAAAGATCTTTCAACACGAGTTGTATGTATTATATCCATTATCCAAGCACCATGATAATGAATACATTATTAATTTTCGGTTACCGCCACGGAGCCACAAGCGTACCACCATTGAATTGTTTAAGCAGATAGTTCTGTAGCTTTTTTGGCCTGCTAACATTTTCTCTTGTAATGCAGTTAAATTGAAAATTGCAACAACGTGTAGAGAGAAGACAAGTTTCACTTTTTACCAACTGAGACAAAAAGATATGAAGATCTCTCATGAAGTCATTTAATTTTGGTTGCATATGGCAATAGACTTAGTACCGTTGTCTTTAATACGTATCATCCAGCATCGCATCGGACAGCCCATAATTTATTTATGCAGATGCACCCGCCCCGACCTATATCAACAACAAGAACAAAATTTCGAACATGCGCTTTAAAACAGAACTCACATGGAATAATATTATTTACTGTACCCACAATAAAAATATACTGTACACCATTAGTATAATAATATACTGAACATAACACATCCAAAATAGTTAAAAGGCGATACAGATAGGCCACAGAGCAAGCGCACAATAACTACAATTCAGTCAAGTCGATTTGCTGTTGTATCTATAGGTGATTATGCCCACTCACGTTCAAGCTTCGTCGTGGCGCAACGGTTAAAGGCTTGGCTTACAGATGGAGAGTCCCTGCTGGATCGAGTTCGAGACACGTAACTTGAAACTTTATAATTACTTGCAATTAATATGTGATGTGTATCCACCTACAGTCTATCGACTGGTGTCAGAAATTACTATGAAATACCTATATATATAACCGATATTATATCAATCAATCTTTTTTGTTTTGTTTTTATAGTTACATATTTTGCTCCTGGATCGCGCTACGGATGATACGTTGCCGAAAGAGTGCCGTTCTAGTGACGAGATTGGGAATTGCATGTCGTTGCATGTGCCACTTGGCTGCTGATCGGATAGCATTTTGGTGACAGTTTGTTGCCATGTTCTGCTACTGTATTGTTAACATCAAAGGGGCCATAAATTCAGCGTTTCGGTAACTTGCTGTGTTGACAATACGTCACCCACATTAATAAAAAGTGGGTGCCGTTTGGATGCCAAATTAAGAATTTGTGTTTGCTGGGTAGTATTGGTGGGCAACATTTTCTTGTCAAAATAGCATCGATCTTCATCATTGAACATTATTTAGTACACTCTTGTTTCTGTATTTAATAGTTTAACAGTGTGGTTTGTTCTTTTCGAGCTAATATCATCAAATAATCTCAATTATTTGTTGTACTTTAAAATGCCATTATATTCCCGTTTTTTATAAAGCCGATCCCCAAAACTTACGAATTTAACTTATAAAATACGCGGACGATATGACATAATCAACAATGTTTTCGCAAATGATCAGAAATGTAACAAAAATCAAGTTGAACCTAACTGAATATACAGCGCCCGCCGTAAGCAGCTCGCCTCTATCACCGATCGGTCCGACATCTTGCGTTTTAGTGCTGCCATCTATCTTTGCTTGCTTTCTGCTTGCTGTCAGAATCCAAAGATTGTTAATTATTCGAGCACTGATCACGATGTCAAGTGCTAGGACAAAACGTGATTTAATTATAGGACTGGGGATGAGGATAAAAACAAAATTTCTTGGAATCCACTCAATTTATCCTGTCATTTAATGAATTCTCAGCCTGAAACGTCCCGGCCCCTGCGTCGTGTTTGAATCACGCGCCCAACCCATAGTTATGTGAAAAGATCAAAAGAATGCTTAATTAATGGCAATTTCATTGATTCTTTCATCAACAATTATTTCCAACCTAAAACTTGAAGAACTAATGGACTACGCAGACATTTTTGCAGTTTAGGTGCTATTTTCAGCGGTCCTTTCGTAAATCTTCAGTTGCCGACATCTTGATTTACCCCCACTCCACGGAACCTCCAGCGTTCACAGCGCGCTGCAGATGCTGTGAAAGCAGTTTCGGACTACTCGTGACGTAGCGTTTGCAGGAGTAACGGACTAGCCAAAGCGCGCTGCAGATGCTGTCGCAGCTCGTTTCGGAATGCGCTCTCGGTGATTCTACCAGTCAGGACCCTTATTCTGTTTCTATTCGACAGCTCTCACTTGTCGTATTTTGGGTGAGAAGTGACAACTGCGATTCTGTTTGGTTATCGATATCGAAACATTGCGATATATCGTTCGAAAAAAGTGACAACTTCTCACTGAAATAATTCTTGGTGAGAAGTCAATACGGCTACGTGATTGGTCGAGGCCGGCAAAGGACGGGCGTTGATTGGTCCGTGAAAACTCGGATGAAAACTACTACGCGTACTACGCTTTGTGGCCTTAAAAACTCGACAACAACAACAACATCATAACAATCAAATTCTGAATAACTAGGGCCTAAGTTCCATTGTAGTTTAAAGGTGGTTTAATCATTTTCTGTGCAAGTATTTTACATAAGCAAGGCATATTCCAGTACATTTACGCGTGATATTCCAGTTTTATGTTGGTAGACGGACACCATAACCTAACTTTAACCCACATCATGACCCATATGTTTACATGTTCCGTAATTATTTGCAACGCCTAAATTCAGCTAATTGAATTGTTCTACATATTTCAACCATCATAGCTTACATATTTTCACGAGGATACTACAATTGTATTCATTTTTAAAACACAAATCTCGTAAAGATATTCGAAGTGCAAATCCAAACATTGAAACATAACCCCACTTTTTATTTAATAGCGCGCATTTTAAATTCCAACCTCCTGATTGGCCAAGAGGTCTCACTTCTTGAAAACTCGCACTTCCGGTCGACATCGATCTTTTTCGATTTCGAATTGTAAACAGAATTGCACACATGGGTAGATCTACTGTGGGCCTCAATAAACTGGGTCACAGTGACGCTGGTGATAAACTGGGCTTCAACTTTTCATTTTGTGGGTTTCTGTAAAGTGGGACTCAATTTAAATTAAAAGTTTAATCCGAAATAACCATACGAGGATTGTGGTACTCTAAAATATAATGAGCCACGGCAGCAACCACATTCGTACACTGGAAACTAGTTTTCTGGTACATAGTTAGTCAACGTTTTCCGAACAGAGAGTAGAGAAAGCAGAGTGCGTAGAGTGGGTCCCAAAAAACTCGTGTGGTAGTTCCAGCGCTTGCCGCATGATGAACCGCTTTTACCGACCAACTCCCTTATTTGCTGCAACACATCCTACAGCTAAGCAATTCCGGTTGCTGATGAGACTTTGCAGGGGTGAAAAGTAACCATATTCTTATAAATAATAATCTGATTATTGATACGCGACGTTGTACCGTCACTCAACGCCAATACAGTTTTATAATATATACAAATTAATAATATGTATTTTATCTGTGGTCCATCCATTAATTGAAAGTAGAGTGAATTATATTTTACTCATCTTGAAACTAAGATATACCACACATACAACAATCTTGTAAAGGGACAGCTAAACCTCAATCAAAAGCATTGAGATCTAAAAGACGGGGCCAAGCTTTATGTACACTTCTACATTTTTGCAGAAAAGAAAAAAGAATGCAGTCACTACAAATCTTTTCAAAATTTTATTTGCAACTAGGTACTGTTAAATGTAAAAGTACGTGCAATTTATTTTGCCAAGAATTACATGGATTCATTCACTAGGCACAGTAAATTTATATATTATCAGAAAGAAAATGTGGAAGGGTACATAAGTTGGGTTTCTTGTAGATTGCAATGCTTTTGATTGTGTAAGGTTTGGCCAGTGGAGTAACTAGCCCCCGTTTTTGGGGGGAAGGGCGAACATTTTTTTAGAACTTACCATAAAACTATTGTTTTGGAAAAAGTATATATCCCGTGGGTCTTGGGCGCACAGCAACAGGATATATTTTTTCTTTTTAATATTGCAAATGGTGGTATTTTACTAGGTTTCAGCGTGTTTTCGCCTATAATTTATATAGGAACCTAAAAAAGGTCCCAATAAAAATATTTGTTTCAATAGAAATATTTTATTAAAGTAGTATTTAATTGCTATGGTATTACCAATTTAACAATATAATGTAACAAAATCTCAATTTTACGCTTTTTTGTTTAAAAAAAATTCTTTGACTTATAAGTAACACCTACGTGCTTTATTCGATTGTAATGTAGTGTGTAATGTAATGTGCGCCCCTGATCCTCATGTCGTCGTCGTAAAAATTAAAACAATATTACTAAGCGTGTCTCGCAGGCCATAGCAATGGGAAAACGATATTAATTTAAATACCATCTGCATAACACATGCGCATGGCAGCTCAATGCATCAATTACGCTCATCCAACAACGCGCCTGAAAAAGCGTTTGCGAAGCTTCCTAGTTTATCCACATAGATACTTTAGAGTATTGTATGAATATTAATGGTCATTTATAACATCGTGTCTTGAAACTGTGCACAACACAAACATACACTCAAAATATGCTTTCCGAAATCACACACATTCTTGGTAATCAGCATATTTTGACCGAACGACTGGCCCAAATAACAAAAATAAAATGTAGTGGATTTACAGATAAGGTTGGTTTCAGAATACATCAATGAACGTCAATATTTTTTTGGTCAAAATTCTCGAAGGTCAAGGGGCATAAAGATCGTCCCCATGTTATTTCTAATGGGAGATTTTGTCTGATGGGACCTATAGCTCGAAAATTACCAAATTTGACAATTTTTTTCTGGTCATGGTGGACCCAATAATTTTTAGTTACTCTGCAAATTCATGACTAATTAGCCTGGATGAAATGTTTTTTTTTAGTTAAGCGGGTGAAATCCCCTTTAGGCCTATAATCGGGGATAACAATAATAATATACATCTGCTAGTATGTTACACCCGCCATCTCCCTCTCCCCTGCTGCTGGAAATTGCTCGTTTTTCTCTTAGTAAATGACAAATTCAAATTCAAATCGCTCCCATCTAGAACTAGATGCCTGTTTGGGCGCCGCATCCAAGCCGCGGTGCGCTAACACACTTAGGCGCATACATTCAAGTTGAGGCGATTTCGAGGTGTCAACCGTCAACCCCAAATAAAAAGTATTTTTTGATACAGGATTGTGTAAACTGTAGATGATTGCTTTATTTTAGGATTTTGAATAGTGTCTTTGAGACTCGTCCGTTGACATTTAAATATCTGCGTTATGTTCATATTATTTTTATAGTTGTCAATTACAAATTAAAATTATCTTTAATGTTTGTCCCTTGCATAGGAAATTTGGATCTCTGAATAACTATATAATGTGTGGTCGAATACTATTATTGTTTATTGGATGAGCGTAGCGAGCGAAGCGAAGATTCCATATCACTACACTGGAGAAAAAAATCCGGAATGTTTTTTTTCTTTCTTTCTTTCTTTCTTTCTTTTGTATTTTTGTCTGTTTGTTAACACGATTCCGGCTAAACCAATACTCCGATTACAATGAAATTTTATGGAGTCCTTCGAAATCTCTGAACTTAGAACTGCCACGTTTTTGAGCGCAATCGGAAAATTATTCCTCATGAAAATCGCAATTTTACGATTTTTTTCGATTTTTGGATGAGCGAAGCGAAGACTTCAATTTCACCGACCCCCCAAAAAATTTAGCTCGGGTGTTTTTTTTTTTTTTTTTTCCGTCTGTTTGTTCGCTCTCTACCGGGCAAACGGCATATGCGATCTTGATGAAAATTTGACACGACCTTCGTTTTCTCTGAACTTAGACTCGCTACATTTTTGGGTACAATCGAAGAAATATTTCTCATGAATATCGTACTTTTACGATTTTTTTCGATTTTTAGTGCGATATTTTCGTGACATTTGGGCCGATTTTGACCAAACGGGTGGGGCAACAACGTTTATATTTCACATGGACATTAAGGTGTAATGATGATGTATTGCTTTCTGAAAGAAAAAGTTAAAAAGTTAGCCAGAATCTATAGAAATAAAGCTTTTAATATAAGTTTTTTGATTTTTTGTGTGATATTTTCGTGCCATTTGGGCCAATTCTGACCAAACGGGTGGGGCTACAACGTTCATATTATACATGGACATTAAGGTTATGGTGATGTAGTCCCTTTTGAAAGAAAAAGTTGAAAAAGTTAGCCAGAATCCATAGAAATAAAGCTTTTAATATAAGTTTTTTAAGATAAATAATACCAATTGACAAGAAACAATAGAAACTTGACAACAATCACCTACAATGCGTAGGCAACAAAACAAAGCACTTGAAAAAGTAAAGATATCCCACGCAAACTAAAAACATTAAAAAGCTCATCCATCAACGCGGCGGGACTTTAGCGTTTTCCTAGTTTAAAAATTTCTTCGACTTATTGGATGAGCGTAGCGAGCGTAGCGAGCGAAGTGAAGACTTCAATTTGACTTTCTGTTTTTTGTTTGTTTTTCACTTACGTTACCCCAAGAAAAATAGCTCGGGTGTTTTGTTTTTTGTTAGTTTTTCTGTCTGTTTGTTCGCTCTACCGGGCAAACGGCATATGCGATCTCGATGAAAATTGAACAGGACCTTCGAAATCTCTGAACTTAGACTTGCCACGTTTTTGGGTACAATCGAAGAAATATTTCTCATGAATATCGTACTTTTACGATTTTTTCGATTTTTTGTGCGATAATTTCGTGCTATTTGGGCCAATTCTGACCAAACGGGTCGGAGTACAACGTTCTTATTATACATGGACATTTAGGTTATGGTGATGTAGTACATTTTGAAAGAAAAAGTTGAAAAAGTTAGCCGGAATCTATAGAAATAAAGCTTTTAATATAAGTTTTTTGATTTTTTGTGCGATATTTTCGTGCCATTTGGGCCAATTCTGACCAAACGGTTGGGGCTACAACGTTCATATTATACATGGACATTTGAGTTATTGTAATGTAGTACCTTTTGAAAGAAAAAGTTGAAAAAGTTAGCCAGAATCTATAGAAAAAATCTTTTAATATAAGTTTTTTACGGTAAATAATACCAATTGACAAGAAACAAAAGAAACTTGACAACATTCACCTACAATGCGTAGGCAGCAAAACAAAGCACTTGCAAAAGTAAAGATATCCCACGCAACTAAAAACTTTAAAAAGCTCATCCATCAACGCGGCGGGACTTTAGCGTTTTCCTAGTCGATATTAAAAATTTCTTCGGCTTATAACACTTACATGCTTTATCCTATTGTAATGATTTTTTCACAGAACCTTAATTTTATGAATTTGTATATTCGTGTGAAATTTGAGCGCAATCGAATAATTATTTCTTATAAAAATCGCAATTTTTCAATTTTTTTCTTTTTTTAAAAATATGATTAATTAAAAAAAGTTAAATTAATTTTTTTTTTATTTAATTTAATTTAATTTAAAAAAAATCTTGAACAAAGTAATAATTTTTTTACAGAACAACAGAAAATCCGCATAACACATTGCAGCTCAATATGCACTAATTACGCTCATCCAACAACGCGGCGGGACTTGAGTGTTTTCTTAGTTATAACATTGTTTTTCTTAACTTCAGATTTAGTATATTATTCTATTATTGAAATGTTTTCCATTGATTTCATATTTCATCATTATATTTGTATATCATCATTTGTATCACTAATTTTATGTAATTTATTTATTGCCTATATTTGTACTATGTATAAATAAAAAAAGGTGTATTAAATAAAATGAGGATACAATCCAAAATTCACGGCTCTACCACAAAACCCCTAATTGTTAGGCTAATCCGCCTAGCTATAGCCTACCTTAGCAACTGAAGTCAGAGTTTGTGTGCCCCTGTGTGGCTCATTGGTCCAGCGGTTAGTGACCTTGCTTCCAAAAATATAGAAAGTTTAGAAAACACATCCCGTTTCAGGCAGAAGTTTTTAGCTTCTGCCACGAGCTTTGATCAATCAATCCCATCATTATGACGGTTATGTTGTGTACGTCAAAGGTGACTGCGGAGTTGTCTTATAATGATTTTGGAAAACTATTTTAATGTCGATCGAATATTTTGATTTATCGGTATATTAGTATGCACGTGAAGATTTACAACAAATTTAAAAAAGCTATAAACTGTGACACGGTGGTGTTTTTTGCACTGGGACAAAATAACATGTCAATGCATCTCTACACCGTACACCACAGATGGCAAGACAAAAAAGACAGTAATTCGTAATTTTTGTGGTCCTTTTAATCCTGAATATACCAAGAAGAGTGTACCGGATGAGCGTAGCGAGCGAAGCGAAGATTCCATTTCACTACACTGGAGAAAATAATCCGGAATGTTTTTTTTTTCTGTATTTTTGTGTGTCTGTTAACACGATTCCGGCTAAACCGATACTCCAATTGCGATGAAATTTTATGGAGGCCTTCGAAATCTCTGAACGAAGAACTGCCACGTTTTTGAGCGCAATCGAAAAATTGTTTCTCATGAAAATCGCAATTTTACGATTTTTTTCGATTTAAAAAAAAATTCTTCAGCTTATAACACCTACATGCTTTGTCCGATTTCAATGATTTTTTCACAGAACCTTAATTTTATGAATTTAGGTATTCGTGTGAAATTTGAGCGCAATCAAAAAACTATTTCTCATGAAAATCGAAATTTTACGTTTTTTTCTTTTTTAAAACAATTCTTTGATTTATAACACCAACATGCTTTTTTGCTTTATCCTATTGTAATAACTTTTTCACAGAACCTTAATTTTATAAATTCATATATTTGTGTAAAATTTGTGCGCAATCGAATAATTATTTCTTATGAAAATTTCAATATTACGATTTTTTCCTTTTTTTAAATTACAATTAATTAAAATTTTTTACAATTTATGTTATTGGATGAGCGAAGCGAAGACTTCAATTTCACCGACCCCCCAAAAAATTTAGCTCGGTTGTTTTTTTTTTGTTTTTTTTTGTTTGTTTTTCCGTCTGTTTGTTCGCTCTCTACCGGGCAAACGGCATATGCGATCTTGATGAAAATTTGACACGACCTTCGTTTTCTCTGAACTTAGACTTGCCACGTTTTTGGGTACAATCGAAGAAATATTTCTCATGAATATCGTACTTTTACGATTTTTTTCGATTTTTAGTGCGATATTTTCGTGACATTTGGACCGATTCTGACCAAACGGGTGGGTCTACAACATTCATATTTCACATGGACATTAAGGTAATGGTGATGTATTGCTTTCTGAAAGAAAAAGTTGAAAAAGTTAGCTAGAATCTATAGAAATAAAGCTTTTAATATAAGTTTTTTGACTTTTTGTGCGATATGTTCGTGCCATTTGGGCCAATTCTGACCAAACGGGTGGGGCTACAACGTTCATATTATACATGGACATTAAGGTTATGGTGATGTAGTCCCTTTTGAAAGAAAAAGTTGAAAAAGTTAGCCAGAATCCATAGAAATATAGCTTTTAATGTAAGATTTTAACGTTAAATAATAACAAATTAACAAGAAACAATAGAAACTTGACAACAATCACCTACATTGCGTCGGCAGAAAAACAAAGCACTTGCAAAAGTGAAGATATCCCACGCAAACTAAAAAGAAGCTCATCCATCAACGCGGCGGGACTTTAGCGTTTTCCTAGTAATATAAGATTTTTGGTTTTTTGTACGATATTTTCGTGCCATTTGAGCCAATTCTGACCAAACGGGTGGGGCTACAACGTTCATATTATACATGGACATTAAGGTTATGGTGATGTAGTACCTTTTGGAAGAAAAAGTTGAAAAAGTTAGCCAGAATCTATAGAAATAAAGCTTTTAATATAAGTTTTTTACGGTAAATAATACCAATTGACAAGAAACAAAAGAAACTTGACAACATTCACCTACAATGCGTAGGCAGCAAAACAAAGCACTTGCAAAAGTAAAGATATCCCACGCAACTAAAAACTTTAAAAAGCTCATCCATCAACGCGTCGGGACTTTAGCGTTTTCCTAGTTTAATTTAATTTTAAAAAAAATCTTCAACTTCAATGCACCAATTACGCTCATCCAACAACGCGGCGGGACTTAAGCGTTTTCCTAGTAATATAGATTAGTCGTCACAAAATGTGCTGTTTGAATAGTGCGGGCTCTGCCGGCATGCTCACAGCCGATAAAATAGTCGTGCGCGTACGACGGAAGACGGATTAGGCCTTGATGGATGACTCGAGTCGACTCGACTGCCTTACCGACTGCTGCAGCGGCCATCGTCCATACCACCCAACACGTTTGTAGGCGACCCGCTCTCACGGCACCGTGTGGCAGGATGGTAGCGGGTTGGACTCTTGGTCCAAGGTTCCCCGGTTCAAATCTCCGTGGTGGTAATTTTTTTTTACAATCTATTCTTTATGTAAAACTCCCATTTCGGGTGAAAGTCCTTTATATTTTAAATAGAAACGTTAAAGGTGTTGAAGGTTATTTTTGTTTATTTTTAAATTAATTATAATTAATAAAACTCCTTTCCATGTAAAAGTCCTTTATATTTTAAATAGAAACGTTAAATGTTTTGTAGGTTTTTGTGTATTTTTTCACGTCCGCTATATTGCATAATATTTTTATTACTTTTATTATTATTATAATTATTATTTATTTATTATATTTTATTTTTAAATTATAGTTAGTAATTATTAATTCCTTATTGAGTGCACAGCAAACATGGGTTACTTGGTTAGACTACGTCCCCAACTACGTGACGCGCCAACTACTTTTATCGACCTTATAGGTCACCCATCAAGGCCTAACGAACGACTAGCGTACGACAACCGGCGAGACATCTAGCGGCGATTGCTCGTACCAAAGTGAGACCCACAATACGTACTTCGTCATTTTCAAATGTATACGACTTTAAAAATATTTTACTCTGCTTCTTTAGAGATTAATTAGGACCCAGATTCCTTAAATTGTCGTTTAATATTCACAAAATTGAGACCCAGTTTGTACAGATTGACTACAATTGAAACTATATTATTTTGATACAGAGGCCCAGTATACGCAACTCGTCATCTTGTTTTTTTGGTCGGAATTGAGGCCCAGAATACTAAAGCCCACCTTGTGGCTTCCCGCACACATGAGAAGTGTCACTTTTGGTCCTCTCATGCTCTCATGTGTGCGATTCTGTTTACAATTCGAAATCGAAAAAGATCGATGTCGACCGGAAGTGCGAGTTTTCAAGAAGTAAGACCTCTTGGCCAATCAGGAGGTTGGAATTTAAAATGCGCGCTATTAAATAAAAAGTGGGGTTATGTTTGGATTTGCACTTCGAATATCTTTACGAGATTTGTGTTTTAAAAATGAATACAATTGTAGTATCCTCGTGAAAATATGTAAACTATGATGGTTGAAATATGTAGAACAATTCAATTAGCAGAATTTAGGCGATGAAAATAATTACGGAACATGTATACATATGGGTCATGATGTTTGTTTAAAGTTAGGTTATGGTGTCCGTCTACCAACATAAAACTGGAATATCACGCGTAAATGTACTGGAATATGCCTTGCTTATGTAAAATACTTGCACAGAAAATGATTAAACCACCTTTAAACTACAATGGAACTTAGGCCCTAGTTATTCAGAATTTGATTGTTATGATGTTGTTGTTGTTGTCGAGTTTTTAAGGCCACAAAGCGTAGTACGCGTAGTAGTTTTCATCCGAGTTTTCACGGACCAATCAACGCCCGTCCTTTGCCGGCCTCGACCAATCACGTAGCCGTATTGACTTCTCACCAAGAATTATTTCAGTGAGAAGTTGTCACTTTTTTCGAACGATATATCGCAATGTTTCGATATCGATAACCAAATAATCGGTTTCCTTTCACAAGAGCGTCGAAAGAAACAGAAAAGTCCACCAGTGATTCTCGATGAAACGATAGTGTTCATTCCTACGTCTCACTTCCAATTTACTTTCACTGTTGCATCTTCCAATCAAATGAAAACTCTGATGTTCGATCGTATACAATTCAACGAAAAAGATCTGTCGAGGAGGTTTAATGAAATAAGACCCTTCAAAAAGGGTGGAGTTTGGATATGCACTTAAATCAAAGTGTTAATTTTGGTTTATAGATATTGTATATTGTGTTAAAATTAAATTTGTAGTATTCAGTAAAATATGTGAATTGGGTGAAAATTAGAACATTCATTAGCGATTTAGGTTGAAATTATTAGCTGTTACAATGGGCATATGTTTTTTAAAGTTAATTATGGATGCCTCTCATTAAAACTGAATAATGGTAAATTACTGAATAGCTCATATGGAAATACTGCTAATGAATTTAACCCCTTAACTACAATGTAACTTAGAGCTATTAATCAAACTGATGCTAGATAGTTTTTAGTTTGAGTTTTTAAGCCACAAAGCGTATAGCGTAAGCTTCTCAGTCCAGTTTTCACGGACCAATCAACGCCCTTCCTTGCCGGCCTGCCATCACGTAGCGTATTGACTTCTCACCAAAATTATTTCAGTGAAAGTTGTCACTTTTTTCGAACAGATATATCGTCAACATTGTTCGATATCGATACCAAACTTTAGAACGCATGTCATCTTCACCCAATGTAACTGTCGAATGAACAGAATAGGGTTCATGACCCTTATTCGTTATCGACAGTTCACTTTTCATTTTTTAGAGAACGTCTCAAGACATCTACCAAATGACACCTCCATTGGATTAAGTTTAGGCATTCGAATTGAATAAATTCGATTCGACGGAAGTGGTTTTAAGAATAAACTCTTCGCAAATCAGGTTGGAATTTATGGGCTATTAAAAAATGGGTTATTTTGGATTTGAATATACATGAAATTTTAGAATTTGTTTTAAAATGAATATGTTACCCATGAAAATAGTATAACTAATGGTCTGAAATTGTTGAAAATTCATTGAGAATTTAGGCGATAAAATTAATACATGGGAACTGAACAGTTATGGTCAATGATTTTTTAAAGTTGTTATGGTTTCTCACAAGCTAAAGAATTACGCGTAATGTTGAATATGCTTGCCTTATTAAAACCTCCTGAACACGATAATAAACCACCTTTAAACTACAATGGAACTTAGGCCCTAGTTATTCAGAATTTGATTGTTATGATGTTGTTGTTGTTGTCGAGTTTTTAAGGCCACAAAGCGTAGTACGCGTAGTAGTTTTCATCCGAGTTTTCACAGACCAATCCACGCCCGTCCTTTGCCGGCCTCGACCAATCACGTAGCCGTATTGACTTCTCACCAAGAATTATTTTAGTGAGAAGTTGTCACTTTTTTCGAACGATATATCGCAATGTTTCGATATCGATAACCAAACAGAATCGCAGTTGTCACTTCTCACCCAAGTGAGAGCTGTCGAATAGAAACAGAATAAGGGTCCAGCCATTGCGTCTCGTCTCTTGATGCCTGGTGGTTCTAGAGACGGCCGCCAGGGAGCAGCTCTTGATGGCTCGTAATTTAAACACAATTCAAATACACAACATTTCAACTTAGTAATGATTTTTTCACAGAACAACAGAAAATCCGCATAACACATGGCAGCTCAATGCACCAATTACGCTCATCCAACAACGCGGCGGGACTTATAGTCCGTGGAACAAGCGTAAAAACATTTCAAATCCGGAAACCAGCACCAAAATTTAGGAGCAGGTAAAAGACGTATTTTAGAATGTTATTTTCACGGGGGACACGCATGGTAGCAAATAAGTCACCTGTCATGGTGTCCACAAGATGGCCGCCAAAATAATTCTTAAAATTGCTGTAACTCAAGAAGTAATCATCAGATTTGGATAAACTAAGTTTTGTTTTATTCGGTTTTTAATGCTCTACAAAAATGTCATCAGAAATTTTACCGTAAATACAATAGTTTTAATTATATTTATATATTATTACAATGTATTGCAATTATAGCACTTTTTGGTGTATATCTAATTATTTATACGTAGAATTCGCTAGATTGTCATACAATTTTCAGACTATACTAAAATAACGCCAATTAATCCAAAATTTAAAGTCCCGAAACGAAATTCCTGTAACTTTTTGATTAATTAATTAATTAAATTAAGCATTAATTAAATCCCAATTAAAAGTTTCTTATTCACTTACCAAATTCACGTAGTGTATCACACAAGAGCAATATGACCACAATGAACCAAAAACATATTAGTTCCAAATCTCTAATAAATTTTGTAAAAATTAAAAATTAGCGAGGAATATTTTAAAGCTAGTTTTAAGGCAATAAATTATGAAAAAATTAATTAATTAAATTAATTAATCACCGAATTAATTACATTTTAGTTAAATAATCCCACTTTTGACATATGTATTGTTATGTATACCTAAAACTCGATCGATCGTCATAAAAATATACTACTTTACTGACATAATGCCAATGAATCCGAATTGTCTTGTCCCGAAACAAAATTCCTATAACTTGCCGATTAATTAGGAAATTAAATGAAGAATTACTTATATCTCAATAATTGTTATTGTCACTCAATTAACACATACAAAATGCCAACAGAAGTATCAAATACCTGGTTTCAAACACCTCTGGGCTAACTATTTAGCTACGTCACACTAGGCTTACAACGTGGTCGCCAACACGAAATATACCAACTGGATAATCGGGCTAATTACCGCTTAATCCTTCGCGATCGCGTAAAACGTGATTATACCAAATACGAACCGCACTTAGATCTTTCTAGATCTCACTGGTTTTAGTGATTTAGCGTCGTATTAACACTTTTATTGATTAATTACATGGATCGCCTACCATGAGGCGTCCACACCAAGGAGGTTGTATTAGATGGCTGGAGGGGGGGTGCTGCACGAAAGTTGAAGCAAATCCTCCGGCCGCCCTGCGCGTGGCCGCCATGTTGGGACTGGACGCTTTCAGGTGACAGAATGCGGGAAGCCCGGTTTTGAATGCGTTACTAGTTACGATTTCGGGACGGAACTGCGAATATGGTGATTAGTTGTGCTGCGTTCGGTTGTTACAATATTATATAATAAATAAAACAACAATAAATTACCCTATGTAGTAGTAGTAGTAGTAGTAGTAGTAGTAGGTTTTATTTCCAATACAAATGTTACATTGTAGTTGACCCATCTAATCCTCTGTAGAGGATTATTACAATAGGGTATTTGGAAAAATGTTTAAATATACAGTTAAATAAATAAATAGATTACCATAGTAGGCTATATAAATAAACTAAGAATATAATACAATGAAAAAATAAAAAATACGATTAATATTACACTTAAATTTTGAATTAGAGATAAATAAATATATTTTAAAATCCATAGGCCCCTAGTCACTAGTGCACTTGGTTGTAACCTGGACATATTGAATTTTTTTTTTATTGCAGTAGGTATCTTTGAAGGCCTATATGTTTTTGTCTTCTAGGTATTCTTGAACTGAGTAATATGCTTTTTTTAGAAAAATTGATTTCAGCTTGTGTTTGAATGAGTTTACATTGTTTATATTTTTTATTTCTTGTGGCAATTTGTTGTAAAGTTTTGAGTTTATGTATGATGAATTTAATTGTAGTGTTTTAGTTTTGAGGTATTGTGTGTGAATATGTTTATTTTGACGGGTGTTGTGAGAATGGATGTCGCTGTTGAGGGTATGTTCATTGGGTTGTTTGTGTATGTACAAGATGGTTTGCATTATGTTGGCTATATGAATATAAAAATAAAGTATAAGCAGCTCTAAAAAAGATAAGAATCCCAATATAACTATACTATACTCAAGTTCACCCTACTAATCTTTTCAATAAGCTAATCTCACTTCATAAATTTAAAGAAGGGGAAGCTGTCATATTACAAGAGATTAATAAAAATCACCATAAAGTTAGGCATAACATTTATTAACCCACGAATAATTAAAAGTCTCCGACCCCCGAGTCGCTCATAAGAAATATTTGCTAAACAAAATAAACCAGATGAACATAAACCATGAGCAATTAAAAGAGTAAAAGAACCACAAAATCCCCAATAAGTTAGTCATTAATCCCTTAAAACAACCCCCATGTGAGCAACAGACAAATAAGCAATCAATGCCTTTAAATCCGTTTGAGTAAACATATTAAACTAACTAACACACCCCGACTAAACTAATCCCTACTCAAATGTAATTAAAAGTCAGACCGGCTATTATTAAAACCTTAAAAATACGTCATAAACCATACCCATACCATACCATACCACCTGCTAAAATTATCGAACCTTACGATAACGATAAACAGATTCTCTAGCTGTTGCTATTAATACACAAATTCAGAGGCTCAACAAAATCAAGCCATAAGACAAAATATCACATCCTATAAAATAACCTAAGTTCCCCAAAAAAGTGCTAAAAACATATAGGCCTAAATATAAAAACAAAAGTTAACAAAAAAGTAATGATTAAACCAATCACCACATATTTTTTATAAAACATAAAGGAACTAAAAAGACTAATGAAATCAAAACCTTCAACCAAACTTTTTGTAAAATTCTAAATGATTGAAAATAATCATTACCATGAGTACGGATTATAGAAACCAAAATTGATTAACCTAAAGCCCCTCACAAAAACAAAAAAAGTCAAAAATACTTTTCTTAAAAAAAAATCACAATTTATTAAATTTAAATAAATCAACAAAATTACAAATAAACTCAGTAGGTACTATAAATTCTAAACTTAACAAAGTCAACAATAAATAATTACGCTTTGAAACAAACACTCAGCCTCACACACAAATAAAAATAAATGGAATAACCAATAAAAGATACTTACATCAGTTTTAGTAGTTTAAAAAAAAAACTTTGGTCTTGTAAATCAAAATTAAGGTATCCAATCCTTCTAAGACTTTCAGATAAAAGACTTAAACCTTCCATCATTAATCCCAAAAACTATTTTGTTTTTAACTATTCTCTGCATCTTCCACTTAATAACCCTCTCCATAATAATAATAATGTCTCTTGAGAGTCACATAAGAGATTTTGGGCCACTTGATGGCCATGTCAATGAATTGACCCAGACCATTGCTAACAAATACCTGAAAATAAGAATCCATCATGCAACCAAAGACTACAATAGAAACCGGTCAGATACAAGAGTCAGGACAGTGCTAAATCGGCTAGTCATCTTCAAACATCAATAACCAATAACAACCAACTGGTAACAATATTTTATTTTTTATATAGAGGTCTGTTTACGCACCTATTTAAGATTAAAGATTTTATTTTCATTACAATCAGTATTTTTGTTTTGTTTTAAATACTATTTTTCGATGTAACAATCAAATAACTAAGCTGCTGATTTAATATTTCATTCAGTCTGTAGGGCTTACCACCAAAACAATGAGTCAGATTTTCGATGTCGACTGCCATTAAAATAAACATGTTTATAAATTAAGACGTGTGCCTATGTAGGCCTACATCATTTTGATATTGGCTTGGGATTAGGTGTCATAAATAATTATTGTTATAGGTACCATTAATAAAAAGCTTAAAGTCCAATAACTTGGATTGAATATGAATTGAGAATCTGCATTGTCTATTTGTTGTTATTAAACTTTGTATCAATACTAAATATTAATTCAAGTCAATTCAATTTATTAGCAGTTCGTTATTATTACATAATAATAATAAAAAATATGGCAAATAAATAATATGGCCATTGTTTGAGTGCTAATATTATTAATGTTAGTATGTATCCTTTATTTTAAATTCCTATTCCTGAACAAATCCTTAATTTCCCTATCCAAAGTAGGCCAGCAGTGCTAGCTGCTACTGAAAACACGTAGCAGAGAATATGCATGCATAGAAATCCGTCCAGTCCCAATATGGCCGCCGCTCGACCGCGCGCTGCAAAACTGGCTTCAGTCCAGCAGCCAGGTAAACATAGGCCACCGCCCCTCCAGCCATCTAATACAACCTCCTTGGTCCACACACACAACCCCACGCCGATCAAAGATGGCTTCTCTTCCTTGTTCACAACGATTTCCGTTTCCCGTTTCTCGCACATAGTTACAAATCACGCCGCTAGGAGCGCAAAACCACCAAGTTCCTCATTACACAAAATAAGTAATTAACATAACAAAAGGTCTGATAAGAAGTTAGATAAATTTAATAAAAGGATAAATTAAAAACATAATTATCTTGTATTTTATATGCATTCATGCTGTTGAAAAGATGTTATTTCAAAGGTATTATTAACCCAAAGCACATGTATGGTATCAAGTCACACAAAAACGTGATGCTACAGTCGAGATTAAAAACACACCTAGTTATTATTATTAACAAATAATTAGAATTAAACAAATTCCCTGATTGCAAACTCATTAGTTTGATGGAATTTGAAATATAAAACTACTAGGGTTTTCACAAAAATAACACAGAAACGGCAACCATAAAATTCGGGCGGGCACTGCTGTTCAATGACAAATATTTGAATTTATGAGCGGCAAAAGGTGGCGCCGTCACAGTCTCCTGGTTTAGGTTCTGGTAGAGGGTATTATAATCAAGTTTTTTAGTTGTGGTTACATTACATACATTATTTGTTGTGTTTTGGGTATTGGTTGGTTCATCTACCGGTGCATCCAAACCAATGCATGTTGCATAGTGGTCTGTTATTTTTGTTTGTAATAATGCACATAACGCTATTGTTTTGGGGTTGTCTGGTCTTTGGAATATGTGGTCAATGCACGTGCTAGATGTGAGAGTTTCACGTGTTGGTTCCTCAATATGCTGGGTGAAGCCCTGTGCCAGTAGAGTATTTAGATATTCATTAGAGAGGGTAGAGTTTTCTAGGGTGTTAATGTTAATATCCCCTATTATAATGTTATGTCTTCTGTTTTTTGAATTTATTTCGCGTTTTAATTCATTTAAGAATCGTGCTGTGTCCCCCGAGGGTGATCTGTAGATTGCTAGTATTGAGGACTTTTCTCTGTCCTTGCTGGTTTGGATGTTTATGGCGTTAGCTTGGCTGAAATTTTTATTGTTATGGCAGTCTACGGAGTCGAAGGATAGGTCTCTGCTGAGGACTGTTATGCCATCGTGAGATGTTAGTTTGTTTGTGAAATTATGTGTTGTGTATCCTGTTAGGTTTGCTTGGGTATTTTCAAATTTTAGGTGAGTTTCTGTTAGTATTATTAGGTCAAAAGGTATGTCAATGTCTTCAAGAATTACAAGTAGTTCATCAAAGTGAGATAAAATACCTCTTATATTAACATGGAAGATTTTTAGGCCCCTACAGTGTTCATAAACTCCGTGCAGTTGTTGGTTGTTAGAGCATATAGTAGTTTTGTTTTTGTTTTCAAATATAAAGTCACAATTGTAGTCAGTCATCATTCATGTTGGATAGCAGTAATATAGGTTTTGGTATAGATATTTATTAAAACTAGTTCTAGTTGCTATTTGGCTTGTTGCCTTAAGACTAATGTTGCTAAAGTTAGTAGTAGTGCGATTCTTCTTTACGTTTCTTTTATTCTTCTACTATATATATACAGGTGACTTATTTGCTACCATGCGTGTCCCCCGTGAAAATAACATTCTAAAATATGTCTTTTACCTGCTCCTAAATTTTGCTGCTGGTTTCCGGATTTGAAATGTTCCTGTAGTTTTAGCAGCTTGTTCCACGGACTATTAAGCGTTTTCCTAGTATAAATTTATTAGTCAAGTCACAAAATGTGCTGTTTGAATAGTGCGGGCTCTGAAAAATAGTCGTGCGCGAACGACAACCGACGAGACACCTTGCGGCGATCGCTGGTACCATAATGAGACCCACAATACCATGCACAATACGTACTTAGTCATTTTCAAATGTATACGACTTTAAAAATATTTTACCCTGCTTCTTTAGAGATTAATTAGGACCCAGATTCCTTAAATTGTCGTTTAATATTCACAAAATTGAGACCCAGTTCACACAGATTGACTATTGAAACTATGATTGAAACTATATTATTTGATATGATTATTTTGATTGATCTAAAGCAACATTGTGGCTTCCCCCGGAACGTCGCCGGAAGTTCAGCATACAAGCCAAATGATCTAAATATCTACGAAAACGAAGAATGGAGCTACTTGGTGGCATTTTAGTGAGTCTTTTATTGTTCTGTGCACTTGTGTACACTTGAAAACGTCTAAATACGAAATAATCGTAGTTTAAAAATCCGAACGTCGCTCAGCGCATGTGAACAACTAGCGGCCAACATCGGCGATCGCGACGTGACGTGAACGTCGCAACGTCGGCTTCTGGAACGCAGCTATACTTCCAGTCGGCGGTGGGGGAAGCCACAAGGTGGTCTTTAGTATTCTGGGCCTCAATTCTGACCAAAAAAACAAGGTGACGAGTTGCGTATACTGGGTCTCTGTATCAAAGTCATATAGTTTCAATTATAGTCAATCTGTGCGAACTGGGTCTCAATTTTGTGAATATTAAACGACAATTTAAGGAATCTGGGTCCTAATTAATCTCGAAAGAAGCAGGGTAAAATATTTTTAAAGTCGTATACATTTGAAAATGACCAAGTACGTATTGTGGGTCTCATATTGGTACCAGCGATCGCCGCTAGGTGTCTCGTCGGTTGTCGTTCGCGCACGACTATTTTATCGGCTGTGAGCATGCCGGCAGAGCCCGCACTATTCAAACTGCACATTTTGTGACGACTGATTTATATAATAAGGTACACTCTTCTTGGTATATTCAGGATAAAAAGGACCAGAATAATTATGAATTACTGTCTTTTTTTGTCCTGCCATCTGTGGTGTACGGTGTAGAGCTTTGACATGCTATTTTGTCCCAGTGCAAAAAAAAACCGCCAACCGTTGTCACAGTTTAATAACCTGCTGTAGCTTTCCTTAAATTTGTTGTCGTAAATCTTACACGTGCATCTTAAAGATACCGATAATTCAAAATATTTCTATCGCCCAAAATTAAATAGTTTTCCAAAATCGTAGTGAAGGACAACTCCGCAGTCCCCGTTTACTGTACACAACATAACCGTCATAATGATTGATCCAAGTTTCGTGGGCAGAAGCTAAAAACTTCTGCCTGGAACGGGGATTTGATTCCAAAACTTTCTATATTTTTGGAAGCCAAGTACACTAAACCGCTGGAGCCAATAGCCACAACAGTGGTACACACCACCAACTCTGACTTGTTCATTTGCTAAGGTATGGCTACAACGGCTAACGAGGAACAAAATTGTAGACGAGATTAGTGGGAGTAATATACGTCATTACATAAATAAATCTTCAAGATCACAAGAATCATACAAACTATAAAATAATGTCCCATCATCTTTTTTCAAATAATAAAGAATCATAGCTTATACCGACAGTGTTGGCTCGAGTTGCAAAGCGCGCGACCCCTGATTCGGGAGGTCCCGGTTCAAATCTCGTCGAGACCGGCATCCCTGACTGAAGGATTTCTCGAGGTTTTTTCTAGTAGTCGTTTTAATTCGAGTGCAAAAGATTGAGTTCTCGTTAAAAAGCCCCGCTAATATCCCTTCAACCAAATTGACCTACTCGAATTATACCTAGAACAACTATAGACCAACATGAAGAGCGCAGCACCATGAATTGCAACGAGAAATGTGTTAAAAAATTTAAACACAATCTAGCCTATTGGATAAGAACGCTTGTTGATAAGAAAAAAGTAACGCCAAAAAAGCCGATAGTTTTTTTTTAAGAGTGACAACTTTTAAATTTGATGATAAAGCAGAATAATACACAATCTGTTCAACTATATTCATGATAATACGCTAACCGTATTCCCTACAGCAAAAAATTTACTTATAAAACCATTAACTAAATAATAATTTATTTACATAGCTTACGCTTATAAAACCCGACAGTGTTGGCTCGAACGTTTTTATGCGCGTGATACTTGATTCGGGTGGTCTCGGGTTTAAAAATCTCGTTTTGAGAGAAAGGACCGGCAATCCTAACTAAAGGTTTTTCCCCGAGGGTTTTTCCTCAGTTGTTGTTATGTGACTGCAAGAGAATTGAGTCTTCTTCTTAACAGTCCTCGGCATCCCTTTTACATATTGTGCTATATCCGCCACATAACCAAGTTAGATAGCCTGAAGATTGGGCATTAAAGCCATTAATTGCACCCTGGCATGCTTCCCCCCCCTTTTTTTTACATACCTTCGACAACGATAATAACATAACAAAACCCTTATTTTAATAGAAACAGGTTTATTTTTCGGATATCTGAGTAACAACTTATAAGTCTTAAAACTTAATAACTTTTTGCATTACAACGTTTTTTCTGCAAGATTTCTTTTATTTTTTTTAAAATATCTCTGTAATGAACTTAATCGACTAGGTGACACGTCCACATCTTTAAGGGACAACCGGCTAGCACATTACGAGTTTCAAAGAGAACCCGGCATAGGCAACGAACGATGTCCTTCCGTGATTGGTTTCACAGAGTCTACTAAGAGTGTCCTAATGACTTACATTTAGCCGTCAAAATCTATTAAGCGTAAGTTCTCACCGCCTTTAAGAGGACTATTACAATTTAATTAGACGAGGGAGCGCAGCGACTTCTCTGTTCACTGTACAGTCATTAGTAAGTAAAGTAAGTAAGTAGTACTAAGTAAGTTTAAGTGAAGTAATTTTATTCATTTGACTAATATCAGAGTAGAAGTATAAACACTTTCCGCCTATCTCACAATAGAGAAAGATGAGAGAGATAAGAGAGCGAGAGAGAGAGAGATAGGTGGAGTGAAATGAATAAGGTGATAATTAAAATTAAGGTTACAATAACTAATAATAATAAAAATTAAATAAATAAAATAAAAATATAATAATGTAATAATACAATATGGAAACAAAAAAAATGGCAATTTACATTTACAATGGAAGCACACAATAATATTACGACATTGTAAATATGGATATAAAGGACAATCAACATGTAATTTATTTGGGAGAGCCGTCCCAGACAGAAACTCCCATGAAGTGCGAATAACTGTTTTTTAAGCAGGAAGGCTTAGATTAGATTTGAAAGAATTGTCCAGATGGTCATAAGCGAAATTTTATCGGAAGGTTATTATAAAAATTGCATGCTAAGTAGTATGGACCTTTAGAGAAAAGGGAAAGGATTATGAGGGAAATGTGAACTATATTGGCTGGAAACGTGTAAAGGTGATCATGAACGTTGTGTTTTGGCTGGAAGATGGTGGGTATTAAAGGCGAACAAAAGAGATGCTGACTGAATCAGGACCACATGCTAGTGTTGGGATTTCCTAAAAAAAAATGTGGTCGAAAGAGTTCCCGAACAAGATCGCTTTCTAGAGCTCCCGCTGTATCCTGTCTTGCTCTTTTCTGAGGATGAAACTCTTTTTTGCATGAAGGTGATGCACCCCAGAAAAAGTGCCCATAACAAAGGTGGGAGTGGATAATGCAAAGTAGTAATAATCAAAATATGAGGTTGGACTTATAGTTTTTAAGTTTCTGGTTATAAGCACCCACAAGAATTTTAGATGAAACAATGTTTGTTTGAACCCGAACCATCCCAAAGTCCTCCGTTTGATTAATAATATCTGTTTCTGTTGTGTATCAGTTTGTTAGTGTGTGTTCGTGAAAAACAGCAGAGCTGCTGATATTGCGCGAAATTTTTAAAAACAAGACATCCGAACAAATTTGTGATGCTTTGGTAAACAATACTGAGCAAAATCTGTTACGATCTAAACGTAAGACTACAAGAAATAGATTGAAAAATTGTGGTAGTAATTTATTTAACCTTAATAGTTTTTGTTCTTGAACAATCAATTTTTAACCGATTCATAATTTTGATGTTTGCATGTGAATGCATGGCGTATAAAACCTCCACGGTCAGGTTCCCCAAAATTCCCGACTGGGAAATTGGTAAACTTTGTTCAATCCTTCACTCGTAATACCCTCTTCGGACTGTGTTTCCATGTAGTTTTTTATTGCATGAATAAAAATAGGTTATAAAAATGTGGAATTGAAATCCCCTATATCGTGGTTTTAAAAACTTTCAACACATTCATGTCAATGTTCAGAATTACACACACGAACGTCTGATCGGTCCGAGACGACTGATTCAACTACTTTGGCATTTTCCAAGTCTAGGAGCATGATACTACTAATAGTAAGGCTACAATAGACTATAGGAAATGATATCTTGCAAACAGTGATTTTACAAATGCTATTTTTGAAATGTTGGTTCCAGAAATTTGTTAAATTTTAATTTCTTCTTTAATCGGCCTTCCAACATTCTTATTTTTTGTTTTCGTCAACAGTAGCTATACTAGAACAGCATGCATATCAATCTAAAATTGACCCTTAGAACATTGTGTCATGACACTGTGCCTAAAAAGCATGAAATTACACTTCCTTCTTGGCTAATCGCAACACACTTGCCAAATTTATATAAACAAAAAAGTAAAACTTTAATAGAAAAGGTATGTACCCATTGAGTATAAGAACCTTTACTTACAATGATAGTAGAGTTGTCAATAATGGTTTATATTTTTTTAAAACCTCTACATCTTCCAAGGTCACACTCGACGGTTGCATAAAAGATCGTAACCATGTTTATTTCGTTGGGGGTCCCCTCATTGTCCGACTAGGATACTCAACAGAAGTGCAGATTTCCCGACCTCCAGAAATACAGCTGCGTAACTTCGCACAGTGGGTAAAGTCGGCTACCAATCTACCCGATCAAGGTCGCGTACAGTCGACCTGGAGATACTGCACAGAAGAGAAATTACGGAATATCAACAGGGCACGCGCCGCTCATGTGTATAGCACGCCTTCACATAAACCCAAACACCATAATTAATTATAAAATATAAAACAACAATATGTAGAAATAATAAAAAAAAAACAGGAGAGAACGTAACAAAGGTCACAGAACCGTTTATAAAATGACTTTAATCCTCTTTCGATGGGTGTAAGCACAAATTAATGTCAACGAGGGTATCGTACGACCAGTTTACACCCTAATAGACCTGTTCCAGCTCCTGATACACGAGGGTATCGGAGTGGACAGTTTAACACCCCGATAGGATTGGTTACAGCTCAGCTGAATACAACGAGGGTATCGTGAGGACAGTTTTAACACACCCCGAATAGACCTGTTAGAAGCTCACTGAAATACAACGAGGTATCGTGAGGACAGTTTACACCCCGAAATAAACCTGTTAGAGCCCACTAAATGCAACGAGGTATCGTGAAAGGACCCCGTTTACACCCCGAAATAGGCCTGTTAGAAGCTCACTTGAATAACCAACGAGGGTTCGTGGGGACAGTTAACCAAACCCCCCGAATAACCCTGTTTTTATCGCTCACTGAATACAACCGAGGGTATCGTGAGGACAAATTTACAAACAAACCCCGCGAATAGACGACCTGTTACAGGGGACAGAACTGAAATACAACGAGGGTATCGTGAGGACCGTTTACCAACACAACCCCGCATAGACCCTGTTTAGAGCTCACTGAATACACGAGGTAGCGTGAGGATAGTTTACCACCCCGAATAGGACCTGTTTAGAGCTCCACTCGAATACAACGAGGGTATCGGGAGGAAGTTTACACCCCGAATAGACCTGTTAGAGCTCACTGAATACAACGAGGGTATCGTGAGGACAGTTTGACACAAACCAAGACCCCGAATAGACTGGTAGAGCTCACTGATACACGAGGGTATCGTGAGGACAGTTTTTCAACCACCCCGAATAGGGACCTGTTAGAGGGCTCACTGAATAACAACGAGGGTGACGGGGGGGGGGGTGGAGGGGACAGTTTACAACACCCCGAATAGACTGGTTAGAAGCTCACTGAAATACAACGAGGGTAATCGTGAGGACAAGTTTTTTAACACCCCGAATAGACCTGTTTACAAGCTTCACTGAATACACAGGGTATCGTGAGAAGTTTAACACCAACAAACCGAATTAGACCTGTTTAGAGCCACTAAATGCATAAAAACGAGGGTATCGAAACGACATTTTATGCCATTTAATAGATGAGTTATGAGCTCACTTTATATGCACGAGGTAGCGTGAGGACAGTTTTACACCCCGAAATAGACCTTTAGAGCTCCTGAATACAACGAGGGTATCGGTGGAGGACAGTTTATTACCCCGAATTGAACTGTTAGAGGCCCACTAAATGCAACGAGGGTAGTCGAAAACGACAGTTTATCATTGCCTTAATCGACGAGTAAGAGCTCACTTTATGCAACGAGGGTAATCGTGAGGACAGTGTTAAACACCGCCGAATGCCTGTTAGAGCTCACTGAATACACGAGGGTATCGTGAGGACAAGTTTTACCCACCCCGAATAGACCTGTTAGAGCTCACTGAAATACAACGAGGGTTATCGTGAGAGACAGTTTTCCACCCCCGAATAGACCTGTTAAAGAAGGCCCCCCCCCCCCCCCCCCCCCCCCCCCCCCCCTTTTCCCCCCCCCCCCCCCCCCCCACGAATACGCAACGAGGGTATCGTGAGGACCAGTTAACACCCCAATAGACCTGTTAGAGCTCACTGAATACAACGAGGGTTTATCGGTGAGGACATTTTCCCCCGAATAGACCTGTTTAGAGCTCACTGAATAACACAGGTATCGTGAGGACATTCCAAAGCCCTATAGACCCTGTTACAGCTCACTGAATACATCGAGGGTATCGTTGAGGACGTTTACCACACCCCGAATAGACCGGTTAGAGGCCCCCTAAATGCAACGAGGGGTATCGAAACGACAGTTTATGCCTTTAATAGACGAGTTAGGAGCCTCACTTTATGCAACGAAGGTATCGAGAGTAAGTGGTATTTCTCTATTAGACGAGTTAAGAGTCCATCAATGCAATGACGGAATCGAGACGGTAACAAGTTTAAAACTTTTTCAAAATGTATTTATGGAATGCAAAGTATAATGACCATTGCTGGTTTGTGAGTGACCTTGAGAGACCACGACATCGCCGCGTAGAGAAATATATAGTATATAGCCACTATCCCCATCCCGTTTGACGTACATTACAATTACAATTCGACTCAAGGTCGAAGCATGTGCTTATTCTTTTTTCCAATGAGCGTTCTCAACTGTGGGCCACTTGAGTCATCTGGCAGCGCGACTAGACCAGTCGAACAGACGTGTGCGATGTCTCTCTTCTCCGAGTCTCTCGGCTCCTCTCTTCATCTCTCTCCTCTCTAGTACAATCTCCGTCCTATAATTCAGCTATACTCCCCTTATTTTAGCCACCCGGCTGTCTTGGACCAGGACTGGTTTGTAATTTGAACTCTTTGGTATTATATTTTCTTTTTATTTTGCCTATAATGTGGTTCATAATGCTAAAGCGAAGCTTTATTAAAAAATTGTGTTCCACAACTGTAGGCAACATTGCTAATAAGTTGAGACAGCGCCGTAAATTATATACCACACGTTACACCCAGTGGGTTAATTTTGTAAGGGAAAAGGTGGGTACACGCTAAAAAAAAACGGAGAATTAATTTTAGGGGAAGGACCAGTACGGGGGGGTTGGGGGGCCTTGCCCCCCAAATCTACAGCCCGCAGGCCCGAAAAAATTTGAACAATTCAGGTTTTTTTTAGAGTGTGATTGGGTGATTCTATAAAAAAAAAGTGGTCTGAATGCAATACCAATTCATGGCTTTTTTTTGTACAGTAATAACTATAAAACCAAAAAAAAGAATTGGAGTAGTGACAAGTCATGTCTCACAACCATTGAATATGCATATCATTTAACGTGTTCGTGGAGCCGTCCAACAATAATGGCCGGGAAATTATCGAAAAATTGGTTGGTCCATTACTCTTCAAAAGTGAGGGCTAGAGTGTACTAAGTTTATTTACAGTTTTTAATGTATTCAAGTAAATTTTTTAATATGAGCATGTGGGTGTAAAATTATTAATATAAATTATTTTCGTTTTTATTATATATATATATATTACGCCAAAATGTGAGTGTTGCGTACTAATAATATGTCATGAAAAAGGTGGTTTAATACCCACCCCCCCCCCCAAAAAATAGGTGGGTTACACTGCGTTGGACCGCTCCATTAACAAATTAGCACTGTTACACTGACCGGCGTGTTTTAGTAAAAAAAAAAAAAAAAAAAAAATGC
This sequence comes from Sweltsa coloradensis, assembly GCA_024449915.1. Classification (NCBI taxonomy): domain Eukaryota; kingdom Metazoa; phylum Arthropoda; class Insecta; order Plecoptera; family Chloroperlidae; genus Sweltsa; species Sweltsa coloradensis. The sequence goes on from JAMZAV010001102.1 coordinate 36,732, forward strand.
ATTCCTTACACACCTATTCACCTCTATTCAGGAGTATATTTTATTTTAATATTTTTTAAAAAGATCATATTAGACGAGGGAGCGCAGCAACTGAAGTCTTACAATTCAAGTCCTCAACGAGACTTCCGTTTCTGTTTTCTGTATTGTGACTGTGTACCCAAAAAATCATAATGTTCACAATCAGCACATACATTTAGCACTTTGAACTTATAGTCCGTGGAACAGGCTGCATCAACTATAAAAAAATATTTCAAAGCAGGAAACCAGCACAAAATGTAAGGTTTGCTAGTTCAAGACATATTTCCAGAATGTTATTTTTTCACCGAGAGACACGCTTTAGGAAGCAAATTTCTTAAAATATTCTATGATTGGATTTGACGCCGGTATTGGTTTTTGATTGTTGATTGGATATTGCTTTAACGTCTCATATTATGGTATTGGTTTGTAATGGCGTTTAATGCTCTTACAAAACATGTCTTGATATTTTATATTTTAACCGTTAACACCGCGATAGTTTTTTTAGATTTATTTACAAACTATGGAAATTAATGACGAGTGAGCGAAGCGAATGAGGAATTATAACGCACGCCACTTGATCGGGTCTTCGTTTTGTGACTGTGTCTGTCCAATGTCTGTCTGTTCTGTCTGTCTGTCTTCCTGTCTGTCTGTTCTGTCTGTCTGTCTGTCTGTCTGTCTGTCGTGTGTCTGTCTGTCCCCTGTCTGTCCTGTCTGCCTGTCTGTCTGGTCCCATACGGCCGATTCAAGCCAATCAGCGGTCCCCCCGTTTAAAAATACTGGATTCGCTTCATTGCCCGCCGAAACGGCGCTCTGCTTACTTTGCTTCGGAGGCGACAACCTATAACTGAGAACTGCTAATAAAATGAGAAAAATCCGTTGCGACGATTTTAAACCAACAAGACAATAATTAATTGAAAAAAATATGCTTGCAATGTGTAGGTTTTTCACTTTTAATTTAAAACAATGCTTTGGGTTCTGAAGATGTCATTTTTTATTCGAATAATTTTTGGCAGGCTGTGATAATTGCATAGCAGTGCCAAGGTTCCCATAAATGTCCCGCTGGGACATTTGAGTAAAACCTTGCACTCTTTACCTCGTATTTTCGTACTGGCTATGTTTTCCATAGTAATTGCCACGGTTGATGTATGACTAAAACTGCGTTATATGCATTTCAAAACATGTTAATTATTTTTTTAAATACAATCCATAAACTTCAAAATCTTTTCCAACCAGGGGATTGAACCCAGGTCTCCCACATTCCGGGTAATAGGGCGCCTTAGTCATCTAGACTAGGAAACGCCCCAAAAGGAGGGGTCGTTGACAGACGGGTTGAGTGCGCCCATGTGTTGACTTACCCGGTTCACATTCCCCATACTGGGCTAGATCCAGCCTTAGGTATAGGGGAGGGATAGGGGATGTTCGGTATCATTCTCCATACTGGGCTAGATCCAGCCTTAGGTATAGGGGAGGGATAGGGGATGTTCCCGGGTACTCAACACATGGCTCACTCACTCGTCTATCAACGACTTTGGCGTTTCCTTAGTAGCAATTATATCACTTTTAAATTGGATAAGTGAAGCGAAGACTTGAATTTTACAGACCCCCCAAAAAACAATTATCGTTCTTTTTCCCGTTGTACCGGGCAAACGCCATATGTATGCGATCTTGGTGAAAATTGGAGGGGACCTTCGAAATCTCTGAACTTAGACTTGCCACGCTTTTGGGTATAATCGAAGAAATTATTTCTCACTAATATCGTACTTTTACGATTTTTCCGTGCGATATTTTAGTGATATTTGGGCCGATTCTGACCTAACGGGTGGGCTACAACTTTTATATTTCACATGGACATTAGGGAAATGGTGATGTATTGCCTTTTAAAAGAAAAGGTTTTTAAAGTTAACCAGAATCCATAGAAATGAAGTTTTTATTATGGGTTTTTGAGGTATATAATAACTAATAATTAACAAGTATCTATAGAAATTGACAACAATCACCTACAATACGATCAAAAAGCAAATCTTCGGGCCTCCAGATATTAAACATTCTATTACCATATCAATTAATACTACTTTATAACAAATATCCTAATTTAACAAAAATAATTTTGCAATGGGACTTGGAAAAGTAAAAGAGATCCCACGCATACTAAAACTTACAAAAAAGCTCATCCATCAACGCGACTATAAAAAGTATTCGCGAAGCGGCCTAGTTAATTCACATCACCACAAGTTATAAAATAATTCGGTTCCCGAAGAACAATCCATGAGAGTCAGTTGTTACTTGATATATTTGTTTGCATTTACTACTAGGAAGTTTCGCAAACGCTTTTTCAGGCGCGTTATTGGATGAGCGTAAATTTTAAAAACGAAAAAAACGTAAAATTGCAATTTTCATAAGAAATAATTTTTTCGGTTACGCTCAAATTTCACACGATAATATTAATTAAAAAATTAAGGTTCTGTAAAAAATCATTTCAATCGGATAAAGCATGTAGGTGTTTTTAGTCGAAGAAATTTAAAAAATCTTAAAACTGCGATTTTCATAAGAAATAATTTTTTGATTACGCTCAAATTTCAACCGAATATATTAAATCATAAAATAAAAGGTTTGTGAAAAAAATCATTACACGTAGGTGTAATAAGTGAAAGAAATGTTTTAAAAATCGAAAAAACATCGTAAAATTGCGATTTTTATGAGAAATAGTTTTTCGATTGCGCTCAAAAACGTGGCAGTTCTAAGTTCAGAGATTTCGAAGGCCTACACAAAATTTCATCGCAATTGGAGTAACGGTTTAGCCGGAATCGTGTTAACAGACACACAAAAATACAAAAAAAGAAAACAAAATAGAAAAGACATTCCGTTTTTTTTCTCCAGTGTGGTGAAATGGAATCTTCGCTTCTCTCGCTACGCTCATCCAATTATGCAGGTTTTTAGGCTACACACAAAACTGCTTTTGCTGAAAATTTGTAAATTTAACGACATTGGTTATTCTTCTTGAAGAAATCATTTTTATCAAATCACGTTTTGAATGTCAGGTGTTGAATGCATTGCAGAGACCAGAAGTACTTAATCTTGAGCGCTCAAGGTTCTCCAAAATTCCTCTGGGTAGGAGATTGAGAAAACCTTCCAATCTTTACTCATATTTTAATGGCTATGTTTTCCATAGTAATGTATTCATTTCAAAACACGTTCCATAATATTTTTAATACAATCGAGAAAATGACAAAATCTATCCCGACCGGGGGTTTGAACCCAGATCTTCTTCGCATATAAAGACGCATTAGCCAACTAGACTGGGAAAACGCCAAAGTCGATATTAGACGAGTGAGCGAAGCATGTGTTGGGTACCCGGGAACAATTGATATAACTTAATAAAAGGTATAAACTAAAGGGTTTTGAGTTAATAGTTGGTATAAGGGCGCGTCAACTGTAAGGCCATAATGCGTCACCTCTAGTCTAGGCTAGGGACGCCTTAGGTAGATTGAAGTATAAGGGAATCCAACCAAATACAAAAATTTGTAAAAAAAAAAAAAAAAAACGGCAGCCAAGCTCTCCTTCAAAAGTCTTCGGCTGTGAATTATTATTATTATTATTATTATTATGCTGTTATAATGCTGTGAGATATAGAAGTTGAGCCAAGCTTTTCATTCTTTCTCCCTAGTTTCGCTTTTAAAATAAGTAAGATCATTTCGCCTGTTGACGAGCGCCAAGCCAACGATTTTTGTGGTAAAAAAGTAAAATTTTTAAACTCGAAATCATAAAAAAAATTCTTGGCCATGAACCAAATTCAATGGCCAAGCCATTTTTTTTATGATTTCGAGTTTAAAAATTTTACTTTTTTACCACAAAAATCGTTGGCTTGGCGCTCGTCAACAGGAGAAATGATCTTACTTATTTTAAAAGCGAAACTAGGGAGAAAGAATAAAAAGCTTGGCTCAACTTCTATATCTCACAGCATTCACAGCCGAAGACTTTTGAAGGAGAGCTTGGCTGCCGTTTTTTTTCAAATTTTTGTATTTGGTTGGATATTACATCTTTTTGTTGTTCGTTCGCTATCAAGGTGTAAATGATTAAATTTGTTGAGTTCAAAGTTGTTTTTTTACATTTTTGGGCCCACGGTCCCCCCAAAGATACCCCTTAAATAAATAAATAAATAAATAAATTTTTATTTACAGACTACCCACTCAGATATATAACAGATTTTCAGTGGGGGACTTTAAATCAAAGCGACCAAGCCAACCCTGCAGGCCCCGACGCAATCGACGAGTGGGCGATAACCAACCAAAGATCGATATTTTTAATAGGAAATATATCAATCAGTGGTATGGACAGTGTGAACACCCGCGAATCAACGCCAGAATCAACAAGGCCGATTCAGAACAACTCTGAAATTTATTATGTGCTTCGTTGCTAGGACGGCTCCAAAGTCACCGTTTACAAACAGAGGCGAGCTCTGGCATTCGTCGTCGGGGACCTTGCCCCCTTCCCTTCACGACCCCCTGGCGACGATGACAATGACACAACGAACGATGACAAAGACGATGACGACCGCGACGTGAGAAACCCCCTTCCTCCCCTTACCCGTGGCTGGTTCTGACCAGCATGGGCTGCCCCCCCCCCCCCCCCTTAGACTAGAGTGGTGCATTATGACCTAACGGTTGACGCGTCCTTAATCCAAATAAACAAAAATCCTAAGACAAGAACTGATAGACTTAAGTCCAAATCAGAAGTTAAAAAACTTCTTACTTTAGCGGGAATCGAACCCTGGCCCTTCTGCATTGGAAGCAGATACGCTAACAACAAGACCAACGCACTAGCATAAGCACTTGATATTTATAATGGTTAAGAGCATGTTTAATTTCAAGCTTGTACAAATTACTACGCCTGAGTAATTACGCGTTTTGATTTTGATTTTGATTTTGATTTTCCCCGGTCCCAATTGCCTGGTTTTTGTTATATGAGGTACATCTGAGTGTGGCCCAAGTTTCAAAGTTCTAAGATGAACCGTTTTCTCGGTAAAGCGTATTATTCATAAGAGTACGGAATTACCTACTTTTGATAATTTTGGTTTTTTTTCCGGTACCCGTTAACCAATTTTGCTTTCCATATTCAAAAGTGATAAAGAATGAGAGATATCAAAATGTTTTCCACGTTTGAAACATCTCAGTTGTAGCGTTTTCTTTGAATGATTCATTTCTTAAAGTTCAGATATGTTTTTTGTCATTTTTGGGCCCATGGTCATCCCAAATTTAGCCCCTTGTGTTTTGGACGCAAGATATTTATAATGGTTAATAGCATGTTTAATTTCAAGTTTGTACAAATTACCACGCCTTGGTAATTACGCGTTTTGATTATCATCCAAATTTTGATTTTCTCCGGTCCCTGTTACCCGATTTTGGTTTTGAAAGCAAAAGGCACTGCGTCTGAAATACACCTAAGTGTGGTCCAAGTTTCATAGTTCTAAGATTTACCGTTTTCTCTGTAGGCTAAAGAAATCTCCGCGGAGAACTCCTAGCCAGCCAGCCAGCCACCCACCCACCCACCCCACCCACCCAACCACCCAGCCAGCCTTAAGGAATTTGACGATGTTGAGAGCCTTTTTTAACACAGAACTAGTTGTCGGATCGGGTTGATTTTTTTTTTGGTACGTCATGGACCACATACCAGGTCATATACCGAGTTTCAAGATTGTAACTCTTTCGGTGCGGCGTGTGCAGATAGCTGAAAACCCCCCAACTCTCGTAGCTGTATATAGGGCCGGAGTTCGGTGTCGCCTAAGCATCGCATCGCTTGTCTGCCGGGCGACAACCGTCGCCCTAGATGTTACCGGGTACTCAACACATGGCTCACTCATTCGTCTAACAACGACTTTGGCGTTTTCCTAGTAACTAATATATGTGTTTTTATTCCGCAAATTTTAACAATAGCGCCACAATATTAATAATTACTAATATTAATGCAACAAAAATGAGTAAAATATTTTCAAGTTGAGATTATTAAAATAGGTAGGTTTATTGGTCTTTAGACTGTTCACTGTTCTGTAATATAAATAAATAAAACTATCACTGAATAATATTTCGAATACTTTCAGCATCCTTCAAAAGGCAACAATGATAATTTTTTCTTTTCATTAGGGCCTATTGCCTTTATTATAACCAGGATCTCGAAAAGATAGTGTCTTCCTCTAACAGAGGGGTCTAAAGGTATTCGTAGTAACACGAAAACACGTTTTTTCGGACCGGCAGAGTGCAGACATTAAAGGTCTGTTCGTTGGACCTGCTAGACTTTGCTCTAAGATCACTTTAGAGTAGGTTGAATTTAGGCTACAACCACGCTCGAGGAAGCTAGATCACATTACTCTTGTGTTTTGAGACGAACGCATTTTGGGGCGAAAATCGACTCTAATCTGCTCTAAAAAAAATATCAATCCAAAAAGAAAAAGGTCGTTCGCATTTATTGGCAAAATATTATTCACACTTCCAGCAAACGAGGAAGCCATTCTTATATAAATAACACGCGTAATTCGCTATTAAATCGAACTTGCTCTAACTTGCTCCAAGTCGCTCCTCCTAAAATGTCAGAGCACGAAAATCATGATCTTTCTGCTCTAGATCAAGTTGCTCGCGTTGCTCGAGTCCAAAAACCGCAGTTCGAGAAAGTGCAGTGGTGTATTGGGGCCGGAACGCGCCTTCCGGTACTTTTTTTCTAGTCGGAACGACGTTCCTCTTCTTTTTCTAGTATTTTAATGGTTCAAATGAGTTCACAAAGTATACAAAACTGAATTTTTGTGCTATGAAATATTGTAAATTGAAATAATATGTATGCATCTTAAGTAATTTGTACGCAAATGGGCTTCTTAGTGAAAGCTCGACTGTCACATCTCAGAACGCGCTAGTTAACGGCCGGGCTAGCCTAAAATGCGTGATTTGTTCGATCAAACCTCACTGGTCAATGGGAATATTTACCTTTGGAAACATGTAGGGCACTTCACCAGTCATCTACAAGAATATATCAAGAAGAAAAGTTGGCGACGGATAATGCAGAGGGTAGGGCTGTCTCTACAGGTCTCGCAATGCACAACAAATGAGGGGGTGATATTGGGGACGAGACTTTCAAGCAGCATCAACATTTTTCTTGGTCTATGTCTTGTGTTTGCTTTCAAAAATGAGTACGTACGAAACGAAAACAAACATGCATGAATGCATTTCTTCCTCATGATAAGAAACAATTGGCACTTTCTGTCACTGAAGAAAATAAAAGTGTTGGCGTTAGTGCGTCAAATCTTATGTTTACCAAACATCACGGGCGTCTGATTGAACAGTGGAAACGTTGTGGAAACCATACAATTACGTTCTCAAGTAACTGAGGAATCATCGCTCATCAATCATCACCCATATCAAATCAGTCAAGCACCCAGAACGTCCGGATCAACTTTGAAAAACATTGTTTTGCATAATAGTAATAACGTCCTTGCAGTTATGAGAGTAAATCACAAATTTTTATTATACATAAACGCAACACTCAAACGTCAACTGTATTAGTTATATTAGTATCTCACTGATAACTGCACCCCTTGGCTCCTTGACAATGAAAAAAAATCTGCCCATCATATGCACGCGTTTTAAAAATAGATCATACATGGTGCGCTCCGGCACTTCTTTTTTTAGCAATACACCACTGAGAAAGTGATCTCGTGAAAACGAACGGCTTTTTCGTTATCCGAGCAGATCTGAGCAGTTAGAGCAGGTCCAACGAACAGACCTAATGTTATAATTGTTGCATTGTTGTTATTGGTTTGTTATTGGTTCACGCGTGACTGTTGGTCCGGAAAATGTGTGTTACTGTGTGACTATATAATTGCATCGCGAAGATAAAAAAGTAAAAGAAGTAAGTGAAGTAAAAGATTCTGATTAATGTGTATTCTTCATTTTCATAGCTCGCCTTTTATTTCTCTATCATACTCTGCCCCCACTACTCCACCCCACCTACCGACCATAAGGCCCAATTTTTGTATGTATTTTTCTTTCTCTAAGTGAAAGCAAATTCCCGTTTTTAATTAATGCAAAATTGTACCATTTTGGGGAAAAGTCGTAAGCGACACACGACCATGAAAGTTAAACAGATTAAACAATACGTTTCCGCCACTAAGCTAAAAAATAAACTAATCTGATCTTCGGGCGAGTGTAAACCCACCATAGGCTTTCTCAGTGTTCACATTGTAATTCTTTATTTGGGAAAGGTTTAAATTCCACATGTAGTGCTATACGGAAACAGCCGCAGGGGCGCCAACTTTACAGAATGAATGTGGGTGCTCAAAACCTCGACAAACTCTACGGGGGGGAGGGGGGTTGCCAACTCTGACCAGGAAAAAACCGGCCTCCCATAAATTCGTGGAAAAGGGACCAATCATGGTGGGTTTGGGGGGCGGAGCCCCCCAACCATAGCGCTGCAGGCGAAATTTTTTTAATTCAGCTATTTAGAGTGCGTTTGGTGCGTTTTAGAATAAAGTGGTGGTCTGAATGCAATACCGAAACAATGTAGTTTGTGTACAGTCAAAACTGGAAAACTACAAAAAGAAGTGGGTCACTGAGGTGATAGATTATATTACACCCGCTGATTCGCAGAGTATTCATAATGAGAATATGCATATTTTTTTTCACATGTGGTTCACAAGGGTAATAAATATGGTTGTCTTTATTTTTAACTACGTAACTAAGTAAACTAACTATTACAACCTGTCCCAAACTTCGCGTGGGAGCGACTGACTGTCTGCATTGACAGCTGACTGCTGTGCAGTGTGACAGTCACTGCCAGTTGAAGTTGAAGAAGTTGCTCTGATTGGATTCCCATCTGCATCTACGAAAAACACCTTTTATTTGTAGTAATTGCTTTTTTAGTTTTATTACTTATTGATAATTTAAATAACTTGAGAGCAGCAAAAGCTTGTCGATTCCAAATTTAAATTATTAAATGTATTTAAAATTTAAAAATAGTTATTATCTGCTCATTTATTTGTGTATATTATAGATGATAAAGCGTAATACCAACCGTGGATGGCCCATTAACCCTTTACGACTGAGGAAAACCTCGGAAAAACCTTCAGTCAGGACTGCCGGTGGACGGAATCGATCCCCCGAATTAGAGTCTCGCGTCTTACCGCTGAGCCACCTCCATCGGTAGATAGCACATGCACCGACATCGCTTATCTAACGCGCGCGTTCGCCTGCTGCTCACATTGAAAAATAACTCTTGCACATACCATTCAATTCCGTATGAATTGTACGAAAAGTACGATCGAAAAGAACTTCCGTTTGTGATGATGATCTGTGATGATTTTTGTCGGTGATCTACCTCGTGGGTGCTTTGGCCCTCCTGCACCCACGGAGCTGGCGCGTATGGAAGCAGGCGCGTACAGAGAGATGAAATTAATGGGTGAGGAGCTAGGAGTCAAATGTTTAAACTTATGCCGTTATTACTGATGTTATTTTTTAACACACGCCGTCAGCGGTGGCACATACGATTAGGGAGCTGGTCCGAAGCAGTGCGTTCGTACATTTCAAACTACGCATACATTTTTTAATCGACCGAGATAATGTTTTATGTGTAAACTCAGAAAGGTGATACCAATGAACCATCGTACATGGCATTTTTCCTAATTTTGGCCCCGTTTAGTCACATAATTTTTAAACATCGACCAAAAATTGCAATCTTGTATGGGTTTTGAGAGATTGTAAATAAACAATCTTTGACTTAAATGGAAAAAAGACTAAGAACGAGAAATAAACATTTAGTTATCTGTCGGTTGGTGAAAACAGAACAAGAAAAGTTTGTTATAAAAACACTTAACTGAACTATAACCTGGGTTACTTACTTTTAATCGAAATATTTCGGAGAACTTCGTCTCCTTCCTCAAGCATCCATGCCCAAGCACAAGCACCCAAGCATCAATTCTAATATACGTTCCAGGTTAATGAGTTGTTGTGATTTTTATTTTAAAGAAAAGGTTGATATCCCTCAATGTTATTTGAAAAGTACGAAAGTTCTGCACTCCATAAGCTAAACATACGTCGAACGCAAGCCTTGTTCTTCATCTTCATCTATCATCACTCATCATCTCGAATAGTCTTACTTAGTACATTCATAATGTTATATATTTCGTATGTTAAAATAATAAATGAGTACACCGGAGACAACCATTTTATTTAAATCAATCCAGAGATAACAAAAATCTATCTCAGCGGGGTACCTCACTGAGAGGGGGGCACAATCATTGTCGTATCAAGACTTAAATCTAGAAGTCCCCCCACCCCCCGCCCTACATTAATTGGCATTGTTAATATAAATCCCCCCTGTGCGCATCCACTTCCCCCCGATCTTTTAAGATCAACGTATGTTTTAGTTAAGAGGCCTACACCTCGCGTCTCGTGTGATTTAATTGACGATATTGTTGATTTTCAATAGCTAATCTTAAATCTAGAGGCCAAAAACTTTAAACGAAATATTGCACTCACATTTATTAATATGCGAGTGCAATTTGTTTATACTATGAACTTGTTTTATAAACAACAAAAATGCGACGTTATCGCTTTCTGGAGCCCACAAAACAATCACAGCTCTGCTGTGGGTTAAATTTTATGATGGAAGGTATAATATTTGGATTTAGAGACTTTAATTTCTCTGACCCCCAAAAAAATTTGCTGGTTGTGTGTTGGGTGGTTGGGTGTTTTTTTGTCTGATCGCGCTCTACCGGACACACGGCATATTATGCGATCTTATTGAAAATTGGAGGGGACCTTCGAAATCTCTGAACCTGAACCTGCCACGTTTTTGAGTACATTCGAAGGAATATAATTCTCATGAATATTGTACTTTTACGATTTTTTTCGATTTTTAATGCGATATTTTCGTGATATTTAGCTCGCGACCGGGCAAACGCCTACTCCTATCTTGATGAAACTTTATGTGAACTTTTGAAATGACTAGATATAGATGTTTTGTGATTAAGCGAGCGAAGCGAGCGTTTCCATTTGACTCCAACGGAAAAAATAGTCACTGTTTTTTTTTTTTTTTGTTTTTTTGTATGTCTCGCCATAACGTTCGAACGGAGGTTAGGATCGAGTTGAAATTTGGACCATCCGCAAGCTTCGTTCTGGATTGAATGCCCTTAGTTTTTTGACAAAATCGTTCAAAAAGTTAAAAAGTTACATTAAAGTTAATCGAAAGTTTTTTTTTCAAACTAAACGGCGACAAAATCTGAGGTGACCAAATCATTCGAAATGTCCGTCTGGTCACGAATATGTTCATTTTATTTTGATCCGATAAGTAGTGTAGATGGAAATTGCATTTTAACAAAAGTAACGTTATACCATGGCAACGAAAAGTCGCACGAGGTTTCTGGCCACTATATACACTGCCACCTAGAAGTTATCAAAATACTATCGAGGAAGCAGTGTATTATATGTTACCAAAGAGTTAAAATAGTTTTCCCAAAGAAATTATGTCAAGGTTCTCTAGATGGCGGTGGATTTTATCCACTAAGTAAAGGTTTACCCACGGGTTTACCCAAATACCTTGCCAATAATAAATAATATTGGAAACATGGCCCCGTGGACAGCAAACGTCGCAAATTAAAAAAAAAAAAAAAATGTGCAATGTGGGTCAAGCTATAGCACGTGCTCGCTTATCAACGCGTCCAACTGAGCGTTTCCTAGTTTTAGGGCCAATCGAAGAAATATTTCTCATAGAAATCGTGCTTTTTCGATTCTCAATTATTTATAAAAGTTTGTAAATAAGTAGAAGAACAATGCGAAATCAAAATATTGAAAATAATTAAATAACCGGAAATTGTCCACTCTTTCACAAAAACAGCATTTTAAAAGAATAGGGCAGTAATTTGCCTTTTGTTATTTAAAGTTTGATAAGTTTAAATTTGCGGATTACCAGATATTAAAAGTAGGGTCTAAATTATTTGAAGTATGCATGGACAAGTGTCATTAGTTGTGATAAAAGTACATCTGAAAGAAAAAGATGAAAATGTAAACTGGAAAGCTTCGAAACCAAGGTTTTAATATAAGCGTTATCAAAGTGTAAGACGGTTGCAGGCTAAGCTCAAGAAAACCAGGCTTTGACGCAGAACACAGAGGTAAAGTCAGGATCACTTGGAAGCTCTATCATTTGTCGTATCGTGTTGTGGTTTATGCCAAACAATTAAGTAAGAATGTGAAATAGTTGGTTTCAAGACACATTTTCCAAATACTGCTCACTTTTATTATTAACTGACAGTAAATATGACATCAAACAGTTAATTTGTAGTAATTTCTCAATTTTGTGTAAGAGACTATTTTTAAAAAATTCAAAATCGGCTTTCATAGAGACACGCGCTCATCCTTTGTAAACAGCCTCCCAAAAATGCAGAGTTTTTGGATAAAAAATTAAAGGTAAAAAAGCGGTACGTTTCTGTATGTGAAATTAGCTGGATTTGACGATAGTGTTTTTTTTAAATGGACATTTAACATTGTAAGAAAAAAGTTGGCCCGAGCTTGAAAAACAATCTTAACGATAGCCGTCTACAATATTTATAAGCAGCAGGTGTTGGAAACAATCGACAATTCATATAATTGTGTTGTGCAAGGTTGTGGTTAGCATCTCCGATTCCAATGCAGAAGGAATTTGTAATCGGTGACTTTGGAGCCGTCCTAGCAACGAGGCACATAATAAATTTAAAGTTCTTCTAAATCGGCCTTGTTTATTCTGGCGTTGATCCGTGAGTGTTTGCACTGTTCATGCCACTACTTGCTATATTTGCTATTAAAAATATCGATCTTTGGTTGGTTATCGCTCACTCGTCGATTGCATCGGGCCTACAAAGTTGGCTTGGTCGCTTTGGTTTACTGTCCCCCACTGAAAATCAGTTAATATAATATGACTGAGGTAGTAGACTCTAAATACGATTTTTTTTAAAAATAATTAATTAATTTAAGATTTTTTATTAAGCGAGCGAAGCGAGCGTTTCCATTTGACCTCTGCCGGAAAAATTAGTACACTGTTTTTTTTTTTTTTTTTTTTTTATTGTTTTTTTTTTTTGTTTGTTTGTATGTCTCGCGATAACGTTCGAACGGAGGCTCGGATCGAGTTGAAATTTTGACCATCCGCAAGCTTTGTTCTCGATGAATGCCATTAGTTTTGTGGCAAAATCGTTCAAAAAGTTAAAAGTTACATTAAAGTTAATCGAAAGTTTTTTTTCAAACTAACCGGCGACAAAATCTGAGATAGCCAAATCATTTAGAAGTCGTACCGGTCAAGAATATGTAAATTTTATTTTGATCCGATAAGTAGTGTAGATAAAAATTACATTATAACAAAGTACGGTTACCATGGCAACGGAAAGTCGATGCAGCTTTTTTGGCTCATGATAGCGGTCGAACGGAGGTCGGATCGAGTTGAAAATTTCACCATTCGCAAGCTTTGTTCTCGATGAATGCCAATTAGTTTTGTGGCAAAATCGTTCAAAAAGTTAAAAAGTTACATAAAGTTAATCGAAAGTTTTTTTTTCAAACTCAACGGCGACAAAATCTGAGATAGCCAAATCATTTAGAATGTCCGTCCGGTCACAATATGTTAATTTATTGATCCGTAAGTAGTGTAGATGGAAATTACATTATAACAAAAGTAACGTTGCCATGGCAACGAAAAGACGCGCGAAGTTTCTAATGCACTGCCACCTAGAAGTAATCAAAATACTTTCGCGGAAGCAGTCTATTAATTGTCAACAAAGAGTTTAAAAAGTTTTCCCAAGGAGTCAAGGTCCTCTAGATGGCGGTGGATTTTAAAGTAAAGATTTAAACACGGGTTTACCCAAATACCTTGGCAATAATAAATAATACTGGAAACGCGTACGTCGTAAATTTTAAAATTTAAAAAAATCTGCAATGTGGGTCTAGCTATTAAAGCACGTGCTCGCTTATCAACGCGTCCAACTGAGCGTTTCCTAGTACAATATAATAATTTTAAAAAAAAAATGGTCTTGGGGCTTAAAGTTACCGTCTGATTGTTTACTAATGTTTCTGTGGAAGAGTGGACAATTTTCATAGATCACAATCTCACTTCGGTCCATTTTTAACTAATCCTAAAAGTTCTCTTTTTAAAAAAACTTTTCTTCACTCTGGACAGTTAATCTGGGGCCCAAAGTTACAGTCACATATTTCCAAGTAGTGAGAGCTGTAAAGGGAAAAAAACACCAGAATATTGCAAATCCGGCTACCAGCGCGAAATTTGGCATGCGGGAATATAAAAATATAAAAATTAAAAATTCGCCAGGAGGCAATAAGCAATACCTCACCCCTAACACCCACTATAAATCATGCCCTAAAATTGAAATAATTCATAGCTGGAACCCAAAATATTATTTTCATTAAAATTGGTATTTAAAATTATGTTTCAATGTGTTTTCATCCAATCGGCCCACTCTCATGTCCTTAACCACATTTGTTGAGTGTTCAGCCCCCACCCCAAATTAGCTTGAATTCCAGCACTCACCAGTGAGGTACCTAGTGAGCAGCTATCAGCATGAAATTTGGATGGAGATACATATAACAGTCCGAAAAATAATAATCACCGGGAGGCAAGCGATATTTTATCCCAACTGTTCTCTACTACCCGTAACTTCGGGTAAAAGAAAACGTAAGGTCGTATTATCGTCAGCCAAAGTGTATTAAAGTGTAGCACTGTGTAATCATTGGTTAGAAGAAATTTTACTTTAAAGTTGATCTTTTAAAAAACTAAAAATCACAAAATCAACATATTTAACTATAAAATAAATATATATTTCAATATATTTTTTTACTATATGTTTTTCTTAATGTTGGTGACAATTGCTTTCATTTGATACCAAACATGACAAATTTACCTTCACTTTAATATTTTTGGACACAATTAAGTAATTAATTTGATTAATCAATTCATAGTTAAATACTCAAAACTCAGCCTGGAGCCAGTGATTTTCGAAATTCTTATTACAAAATCTTTAATGTTGATATAAACAAGTCAAATGATGCACTTTGCTACGTCAAACAACATGTTTTTGTAACTTTTCAATTTAAGAAAATTTGTTAATTTGTGTAAAATATATTGGTTATTACTATTATTGAAAATTGAAAAATGATACAAAAATAAGAGTAACTAGTTCTTTTGTGAACACTGTGTTATCATTGGTTAGAAGAAATTTTACTTTACAGTTGATCTTTTGGTTCAAAAACTAAAAAATCACAAAATCAACATATTTAACTATAACATGTATATATTTCAATAAATTTTTTCAATGTATTGTTTTTCTTAATGTTAGTAAAAAATGCTTTCAATTGATACCAAACACTACAAATTTGTCTTCACTTTGAAAATTTAGGACTTAAATAACTAATTAATGTTAATTAATCAATCAATAGTTAAATACTAAACATTTAGCTTGGAGCCAGTTATTTTAGAATTTCTCATTACAAAATCTTTAAGATTGCTAAATTTTTAAGTTGGTATCTTATTTTATACCATAGTTAGACATATTTACGCCATATTGTTATTTGTGTTAAATATATTGTAATTACTTTTATTAAAAATTGAAAAATGATAAATTAATTATAGTAACCAGCTCTTTTGTGAACACTGTGATATCATTGGTTAGGAGAAATTTTTCTTTAACGTTGATCTTTTGGTTCAAAAACTAAAAAATCAGAAAAATCAACATTTTTAACTATAACTTATGTATTTTTCAATATATTTTTTCAATGTATTTTTTTCTTTTTAAAGGTGAAAAATGCTCTTAATTAATACCAAACATGACTAATTTATTGCCACTTTGAAACTCGTGTCACATAATTAAACAATTAATATTAATTAATTAATTATTTGTTAAATAGTAAGACCCCATCGTGGAGCCAGTTATTTTAAAATTTCTCATTACAAATTCTACATTATTGCAAATTTTTATGCTGGTATCACATTTTGCACTATAGTTAGTAATCTTTACTCCACTATTAAGGCTGTGTAATCAGAATCGCCAAAAACGAAAAGTCCAAAATATGCATAGGAATGTAGTTAGTTATAGAGTTAGATCATTTATCAGTCTTTTGAAAAGACCAAATTATGTTTTGTGATATTTTGGTTTAGGCATACTTCAGCTATTACTACTTTTTTAACGATTTTAGGTGCTAAGTTTTGAAAAAAGTATTCTATTTGAATGACTGAAATTTTTAATATAGCCTTTGACTATGCAACAAGGTATTTTAAAATATGTATCTTCAATATCTTGCATTGTACAGTGTTTTATATTTTCCGGTACGTTTATGGCATTTGTACCGCCAAGAGAAAAGAAAAAAGTAGATCTTAAAATACGAACGCTATACATTTCAAAATACCCCCTTGCATAGTCAAAGGCGAGTGTAAGTTATAATACAAATATCAGCCACCTCCAGGTCCATTAACTTGGCCCCCCCACATTGGAATTTCCATAATGTGAACATGTCCACTTTTTGTGCTCGTTTCGTGCTGAAATGTGCCGTAGTTAAATCGTTTTGAGCAGCTACGGATTAGTAGATAAAGCCATTTCAATGTGGGGGGCTAAGTTAATGGCTAGCCTCCCACATTGGAATTTCCAAAATGTTAAGATGTCCACGTTTTGTGCTTGTTTAGTGCTGAAATTTGCCGTAGTTAAATCGTTTTGAGAAAAAAAGAGAAAAAAAGTGTACCTTAGTTTAGATATTTCTTACTACGAAAGATAGAGATTTCTTTGACGGTGTCAAAACAAAGGTGTTCACAGTCTCTATCGAAAAGATTACAACTGCCTGCCACGGGGTATATTCCCGACACAACAAGTAAAGTTACAATTACCATTGTATAAGTGACGTCAGATACCAAATAACCAACCAATCATAAACTAGTAATGACTACCGAGGAACTATACAAGAGTTCTCAGTGACACTTCATTGTTAAACATTTTGAGCAGCTACGGATTATTAGATAAAGGTGTTACCGTACAGAACGCACTTCAAAGGGGGGATACTTTAAAGTTTAACCCCCCCCCCCCCCCACTACCACACCCTCCCACACACACATGCAATTTCCATACTGTAAATATAAGGTTGTACTTGACATTCATTTATTTATTTTATTTTGTATACTATTTTTAACTATGACATTTATGACACACTAATACATTAGTAATATAAACAGTTTTCACTGTGTTGTCCACGACATACTTAGACAATAACAAACATTACATACATACATTACGTCAAAATGAAGCTACGAATTATTTTTAGGTATTAAAAATATAAATAAAGTGTTAATCAGTAGTTGATTGATATTTTTTCAATTACAAGACTGTGGCAATGTATTGCACAATTTTGACGTAAATGTAGTATAAAACGCTAAAAGCTCGTTTACAATCACATAAAAACACGTTAAAAATTAAGGCTAGAAGGAGGGTTTTGTGTCAGAATTGATGTGTAGGCGACCAATCTCGGACCTCGAGTTCTGCCGCATCTTTATAAAGTTCCTTCTTTGTTTGTCGTTAATTGATATAGGGGTTCGATTGTACTAGTTCGATAAATTTTCCGCCATTCCTTGCGAAACATGTAAGGGTTAGCATTGTGGAACGGGCTGTGATTGGCTAAATTAATAAATTAACGTAACGTACAGAAAAGTTCAGATTTGGTCAATTTCTTCATACGTTACGTGCGTTTGCGTTACTTGTTAAGTGAATGTAAACTACACCACTGTTTCCAAGGGTTTTAACTTTCTTACGTTAATTTTTAAAGTGTTGTTAAAAAATAACGTAACGTACGGTAAAATTAATGTGGTGTTTACAATCACATAATATAGTGAGAGCTGTAAAGGGGAAAAAACACAAGAATATTGCAAATCCGGATACCAGCGCGAAATTTGGCATAGGGGTATAGATAAAAATATCAGAGTTCAAAATCCACCGGGAGGCAAGCGATATTTCGCCCCTACTGTTCCCTACCACCCTTAACTTTAGGAAAAACGTTAGGTCGTATATAATACACTTTGAATATTTCAATTGCAGTATGAAATTATGTGTCAAATGTGTTAAGCATAGAACCAATTCCAATTTTAAGGGATGGTAGAGGGCACTAGGGGTAAAATATCGTTTACCTCCCAACGGAATAGTAATTCTTATATTTTTATCTACCACCATGCCAAATTTCATGCTGGTAGCTTACTATACAGTGTTTGTCACTAAAAGTATAATTATTAGTGTTGGCGGTAAAAACGTTGCTTGTTCACTGCGACTTTTACTCACCACGCTGCGCTATTGTACTAACCCCCCACCGCCGTCTGGATGCCTGTAAAGGCGGATGTAGAGTGTAGACGGCGGTGATAGCCCAACTTGCGGGTGTCATGGCTGCTCATAGCCAGGGTCCACTAGATACCTAACAGCTGCTGTAAGGTGGGTCTTCGCTTGTACTTCCACAATGTATAAGCGCCATTTTATATCTTGAAGTCAAGGCCCACTTGATAATGTGTCTACTGAGTGCACGCACACATTATCCAACGGACCTCAAAGAGATTTTGTAAACAAACAGAAAACTGAAGCTGGACATCAATTTGAGTAGTCGGTTGTACATTTGAATGCAATAAATACATAAATAGGCTACCACTTATATTCTTTGATTATTATATTTGCAGGTAACATTATGATGTAAATAATTTTAATATCTTTCAACTTCATTTCTCAATTTTCATTTGCATAATGGATATTAGGGCCCGAGGCAAACAGCATTGATGTGGTTGGTGAGATAAAGATGAGCCCAAACCATACTTGCACCATGTATAAACCAAAACCTAATGATTCATTTTAATCAAACTTGAACTTGAATCTGATCTAAGCCTAGGGCCTAGGCCTAAGAACGCGGTTAACCTCCAGACCTAAGCTCTACGTCGACTATGCCTAGGGGCCTACAAGAACGCTTGTTTATTGGGTAAGGTCTAGGCCTTGGTCTATGAAAAATCCCACATAAAGTCTAGCTAGCCTAGACTTATGCACACACAATCTGTTATCGTGGAGTTGTAACTACAATCTAGCTAATACAAAAGTAATAATGGTAACAATCCACAATGACAAATCCTTGCTGTCCATGATCTGTCAAATCAAAACAAAAACATAGCACATTCTGCTACGGATAATATTACAGAGCGTGTTCGGAGCGCTCCAGATTATTTTTAAAACACACGCTAAGATATAAAATGGCGGTTTGTTTACATCACGTGAGAAGACCCAGCTTACAGCAGCTTGGCATAAGTATCTAGTGGACCCTGCTCATACCTGTAAAACAGCCTACTGTTTTTACTGTCAGTTTGCATAGTTTTATGTTGAAAGCAAAATGCTCAATTGCTGTGTGTATTCGTGTAAGGAGAGAGGAGGGCACACTGTCGTGTTTATTACTACAAATAAATACAATCACACATAATACACTGACAATTGTGTCTTTATTCGGCCTCCTGCCTACACTTCAAAGCAGGTGACTTCGTGCAGCTTCGCGATATCTTCGTGTTGTGCGTGCGCATCCACAGCCATATGTATATTTCCGTTTTGAAACACACCGCCAACTCATGTTAATGTCGAACGTTACAAATGTCACAAAGTTGTTAAAATAATATTCCAACTAAAATCCTTGTAATTTTAGTCTCGACATGACGTCTTCTATTAATAAGTGGAGTGACACTGAAACCCTTATTCTAATAGATATATTTAAGGATAATTCCGTCATGCAGGCCTTAGATGGCAGCAAGTAAATACAACATTTTATTATATTATTATATATTTTATCGTAGCCTTTGGGTGTAGGACACACTCGAAATCCAGAGGCCTACTAGCTTGTCTTTAAGCTTAAATTGTACATAAAGTCCTCATTCAATATGGCTGAAATCACTGAAATCACTGAAATCACTGCCGTCTAGACTCTGCACTCTGCAATCCAAGGTCCCCTGTATCTACTCCTAGCGGAGGTCTTACGAAGCCTGTGCGCGGCAGCGAAGCCTAGCGGAAATCCAGTGGACCTTGTCTGCAACCGATCTGCAACCGACTTGAAAGAACGCGCTTTGTAGTGGCGTGATATATGGGCGGATCCCAAACGAATTCGTTGAAGGCGATTTCAACCAAGGCGCTTTGGCGTGCGTGATATACGTAGTCATGGACAACCTGTGTAGAAACTTTACCGCTGTCCGACCGCCCTAATTAGCTTAATTAATTAATATGTGAAAACTCATTAAAATTCATATTTCGTCTATTTTCACGGAGTTTTATAAAAAAAAAACTTTTTAGTGGAGAATCCAACCTTCTACAAAACAAAACATTTAAAACATGTAATTTTGGTTTGAAGTACCATAATTAATTGCTTATAATCATGATAGAATTTTTGATTAGATGCCTCCCGTATCGAATAACAAATAACGATTTTTGTTCTGATGGTTGTACTTTCAAGACCGTCAACTTTGGCAACCTGTGTAGAAACTTTACCACTGTCCGACCGCCCTAATTAGTCTAATTAATTAAAGCGACAAACTAATTAAAATTCATATTTTGGCTATTTTCACCGATTTTGATAAAAAAATACTTCTCAATGTATTAATCTAACCTTATAAACGAAACTAAAAAAAAAAAAAATGTGGTTCTGGTTTATATCATCATAATTAAATTGCTTATAGTTATCATAGCATTTTTGATAAGATGCCTCCAGCTAAGAATTAAAAACAATGATTATTGTTTTGACGGTTGACCATTCAAGACCGATAGCTTGGACTACCTGTGAAGAAACTTCAAAGATGTGCGATCGCCTTAATAAGCCTTATTAATTAATTTCAAACTGATGACAAATTAATTTTCCCCTTTTTTCACAACCTTCTAAATATTGGATACAAATTATTAACATTATGATATTTATTTTTGTGATAAATGCGTTTCAAACAGAACTTAACTAGACGTCATCCACGCCAACTGCATTGATGTCCTGATCACTGTCGTAGGAAGCATCCAAATAAATTGTTATCGAATTTGCACATTTTACACCTTGGCAATTTCTACACACACTGGAACATTCTAATTAAGCCATGTTCTTGCAATTGCACCTTAATTCGAACACTCTACTTTACAATTGCATCGTATTGTTGAGAGAAGATACGATGCATGTCCGTAAGGCACAGGTACGAAACTGTTTTCTGAAAGAGTTCATGCAAATTTCGAAGGATCAAGAGAATTATTTTCAAGCCAAACTTGTACTTGAGGAAGTATAATGCTGCTGATGTAGGTGGCAGTGTCTCAGGCTGGATAACCTTTTTATCAGTTATAAGTTTCTGAATAAACTTCTCTATTTGTAGTTCATTGAGAATTAGGTGTGGTTTGCCATTGCGTTTTCACTGCATTCAACAATCTCATTTATTGTAGAAATGCTATTGTTGAAAACACCTGAATGCATTTTCATATCGAGTTCAATTTTCTTCAATAGAAAACCGTTACCAATCCCAAACATTTTTTAAGTGGTGTCGCATCCAGTTATTGCATGTATGAATGGTGAACAACAGCACACTTCATTACCTAGCTTGATTGTTGTGTAACGCATATCCCATATAGCCTGTTAAGTGGTACCAGATTTCAACTCTGATTTAAAGATGAGTTCATAAGCAGGAGTTTTTAGGTTGAAGTGGTAACATATAGCAGCACTGGCAAGTCGCTGTTTTATCTCCAATAAGTGTGGTGTACTAAATGATGGTGTACTCTACTGCCGGTATTGCAATTAAAACATCTGCGTCAGCTTTTGCTGGAAGTACTGTGATGTTATTTGATTGAAATCTCGATGCCAAAAGTTGAAAGAATCTTGATTTGTTCGTTGGGTGAGACAGAAACGTATCTCTTATCTACCATGATTGGCTCAAACTTGATTGTACTACATTTGCTACCACCGGTTAATTCGCTTAAAATATGTAGTGATTTTCGTCGATGCTCCAGTGTCATAAAAAATACGACAGTGGCATGGGTATATTGCTTTTAATGTGATCTACGTAGTTCTTGCATGGGTGTATACTGTTTCTAGACCAAGGTATATCCTATGGAGTAAATGCCCCCCATCGATCACAAAGCAATAGTTATGCATTGGTTAATTTTCACTCTATTCATTTATCAGTTTCTAGATGTGTTATATTCAAAAGAGCGTACCCCCAATGGCAAACTTCTGAGGTTGCCAAGGAATACCTGGAGAGTCAAATAATGCTGGTGGCGTTGTGCTTCATTCAAAAGTTAATTCATTTGCTAAATCAAAATCATTCTCTGAAGAACGTCATGAAACACACATGTAGGCCTACACATTTATGGTGTTGGGTGAAATGCATTTAAAAACACAATCCCGTGTTGGAATTCCAACTTTTGACATCGCTTAGTAAAGGAATGGCCAATATTGTAGATTTGAATACGTTTTTATCTTTTCTGTTTAACGTATAGTTTGCTCTACATCTTCAAACTTTGTTGAATGATCGTATAAACATAATAATCAATGGAGGTACATTAATAGAGAGAAAATATACAAAAATATACGTCATTAATACAAGTTAGTACAATCAAGGATACGAAATGAGAAAATTATGTCCACAATGTTGTTAACCAAATCTGTGAACTCAATATTATGTGGTTTGCGAAGATAAACAAGTTTCGAGGAAGAAAAAGTCATTATTGCATTCTGTTTTCACATTTTATTAAACTTTTGATAGTAATTTAATTTGACAAAAATCTGTGATAAGGTAAATCGACTCTTTATTTAATGAACAAAACATTAATAAATACTAATTGATATCTGACTGCAGTGTAGATATTGCATGATAGTATGTTTGAAGGCGCTTAGAACATGTTGAGCTTGTGACTTTAACCCCCCCCCCCCCCCCATTTTACTGCAATTTCAATTACGGATGATTTTACCATCCTGAATATATTTATATAAAAACCTGCGGATCTGTATCTTTCATTTGACACCCATATCGATGGTGTTCAAATTACTTGAAACTTTTCATAATGCATAATTTTGTCAGGTTTTTTAATTATGCAAATTTATCATGTTTATATGTTTTCAAATGCGGTAAAGTTTATACACAGCTTACCTATTATACTACTCTAATAAATTCAACCGTCGCAACAATTATCAATGTTATCAACTAGACACAGGAGTCATCTGATTAAAATTGCTGTCATAATTATAAATTATTAATTAAGGGTGATGGAACCATGAATGTTTTAATTGTATTTTTTTCCAGATTCAAAATTGTTTGGTTAATCTAGTTTGATACACATTTGCATAAAAATTGTTCAAATTCAGAGAATATTGATTTTTATTAGATTTGACTGATTAATTAATTATGCAAATTAGGGGGGTCGGACAGCGGTGAAGTTTCTCTGGCATGTGTAGGTATACATAACCAACAACTTATGATAAGCAAAAATTCTGTACCAATTAGTTCCGGGTCAAGCCTATTTGGAAGCTTCGTTTCTTGGAGTACTCGTTACAAGGTGGTTTAATTTTATCTAGACCCATTTGAGATCTGAACCAACGGCCTTCTGCATTGGATTAATTGATATATATGTTACTAGTGAAGGCTTATATCTTGTTTCATATGCACGTATTCTATTCTTACGTAATATTTTTTTTATCCTTCTTTGGTGTTATTATTGTATCTTTGTATCCTTTAAATGGTTTTATGGAAGACAAGGCCTCACACTTAAAGACGATAATCAATCAATCAATTATGCAATAATTATGCAAATGGAATACACCACGGGACAAGCAAAAACAGTGGTTCAGTAGAAAAAAGTCTACTTTGAAAGTAACATTGTCAGAGAACACTCGAAATTTGTAAATTCAACCGGTAAGACGTAACCCGAATACTCCTCTGTGCGTGCGTTTCCTTTAAAATAAACGTATTTCATTATAGGAGGACTGGGACAGGGAGTAGAGATATTACACTATAAGAGAAGAGGACTTACAGAGGAATGAGATTTATAAATTGTTTTAAGAGAGTACTTATTGAGTGCACAATTAGAAATACAATTACTTCACCTGGTTTTGAATGCAGTTATGTCCAATAATTGGGCAATTCCAACAAGGTTCATCGCGATGAATAAGTAACATTAAATTAAAATATTTAAAAGACTAAACCAAAAGCAACGAGGTAAATGTAAACGACGAAATACATTAATTAATTGATTGGTTATTTCAAAATGATAATGATGAAAAAGGGTAGTACAAATATTGAGTACCGATTGAAATAAAATTACTCCACTTGGTTTCAAGCGCAATAATATATGAAAGAAATTAGGTAACTCTAACAAGGTTCATCGTAACGACATAGGCCTCCACATATTTTATCAACATAGTAAAAAGACAATCACCGGCAACGAAGTTAATGTTCGGACGATGAGAGTACTAATATTGAGCTGAGCCATTGAAATACAAATACCACTAAAAAATGTTTCAAGAAATGACCTGCCACCATACCATAACACCTTAACCTTATCGAACAAAAAACTTTGTGACTTTTTGTGAGTGGGATAGGTGATTTAAAAAAATTATTGTGTAGCTGTAACAACAAATTACAATTGAACAAAATGACAGTAATAATATACAATCAATCAGTAATTTACTTAATGATCAAAAAATATATATATTACATTAACTAGGCTATATGGGTAGGGCCTACTGTATTAGGCCAACTTTTATTATTTTATTGAATTCAATTTATAAAAACTCGGTCAAAACCGGAGTTATTATTATTATTTCTTTTATTCACCAATTATAAACATTACATAATGAGTACTTGGTTTAGAACTTTCACCAGAGATGAACCACACCTCTTAAAGTCAAAACAATTAAATATACGTGACAATAAAAAAATTCAATACAGACAAGAAAATAACAGAAACAAATTATTCACAATCAAAACTTTAAGTGGGCGGAACACCTGCGGATCAACGCCATAATCAACAAGGACGATTCAGAACAAAATATATTTATTCACCTTTGTAATTAATTTCCATTATAATTAAAAACTGCCACAAACTGTCACATTTAACCCTAACTATCTACTTTCATGCTTACTTGTCTCAAAATGAATATTGCCAGTAAATAAAATAATTTTAAATTGATAATTAATTATTTATATTATATGCAAATTTGGTAAATTTAGACAGCTAAGATTGACCGCGATTTTCAGTATGTGAAAAAGTATTTTTTCCCCCTGAATCAAATACAAAAAGAACCAAATCTGTTGCAATTTATTAAAGGTCAGGGTCATTTTTACCCTGTTCATCTTGTCTACAATATAGTGAGGCTGTCATTTCCTGCCTCAAAACCAATGTATTCCGGTCTAAATCATTTGGCGGTTCTCTCATACTTTCATATTTCCATCTGAGTTTCCCATTTAAATCAGTTTCTTCTATCCACAATTTTGGGATGAGCGTAGCGAGCGAAGCGAAGATTCCATTTCACCACACTGGCGAAAAAAAATCCGGAATGTTTTTTTAAAATATATTTTTGGCTGTTTTTAACACGATTCCGGCTGAACCAATACTCCAATAGCGATGAAATTTTGTGGAGGCCTTCGAAATCTCTGAACTTAGTACTGCCACGTTTTTGAGCGCAATCGAAAAATTATTTCTCATTAAAATCGAAATTTTACGATTTTTGTCGATTTTTTAAAAATTTCTTCAGCTTATATCACCTTCATGCTTTATCCGATTTTAATGATTTTTTCATATAACCTAAATTTTATGAATTAAGGTATTCGTGTGAAATTTGAGCGCAATCGAAAAACTATTTCTTAAGAAAATAAAAAATTTACGTTCTTTTTTCTTTTTTAATCAATTCTTTGACTTATAACACCTACATGCTTTATCCTATTGTAATGATTTTCTCACAGTACCATAATTTTATGAATTAAGAGGGTACGCTGAGCTTGGCCCAACTCAAATGCGCGCAAACAGGTGTTGATGATTTCTGCTGAACGGTTGGTAATATCATTACCAAATTTTGAATGGATGTTAATAAAGTACTTTTATATTGATATCCATAATTGGTTGCACAAAATAAGCGTTAAAGATCCATTGCGAGACAAAAGTTCAAAACGTGAAAAAATGGGAAATCCAAAACATGGATTACAATTATTCTGGAAATTCCCACCAAACCGTTTATCTAACGATAAAACCAAATTAACCTGCGCGTTCACATTGATTTAAACGTTGGGTTCCATTATGCAAATTTGAGTTAAAAAAATCTGTTCACTTGGAATAAATTCCCGAAGTTGACCAAAATTGAGTAAATTTTGGTGATTTCACTAAATTTTAATTCAAAATCAATGAATTAATTTAGGAATACGCATAATGGATAACATAGATTTATTCTTTATAAACGTAAGTGTGAAATTTGATAATGGTGTTATAAACCGTTTACCCAAAAAATCCAGAAAGCTGAGCGCTTAAACTCGCCTCCGTTCTAGCCTCAGCATACCATATTCGTGTAAAATTTGTGCGCAATCGAATAATAATATCTTATGAAAATTTCAATATTACGATTTTTTCCTTTTTTAAAATTACGATAAATTAACAAAACAAAATTTGAGTTAATTTTTTATTTAATTTAAATTAATTTTAAAAACATCTTCAATATAGTAATGATTTTTTCACAAAACAACAGAAAATCCACATAACACTTTGCAGCTCAATGCACCAATTACGCTCATCCAACAACGCGGCGGAACTTGAGCGTTTTCCTAGTCTTAATTGGAAGAGCGTAGTGGGCGAAGCGAAGATTTCATTCTACTTAACTGCAGAAAAAAATCCAGAATGTTTTTTCTTCTTCTTTTTTTCTGTTTGTATTTTTGTGTGTTTGTTAGCACGATTCCGGCTAAACCGATACTCCAGTTGCGATGAAATTTCCTGGGCCCCGATTCATGTACATTTATCCCGGGTATTGGTGGTATAACGACGGTATAATGCAGGACATGGCAGGATAAGGCCTGGTTAAGTCTGGGCAACTCTCATCCAATCAAAAATTTCCAATGCAACAACAGACACAACAAATGTTATTTTCACTGCATTCCACAGCCATGTAAATCAGCAAATTAGCAAAAGAACACTGAAAATTTCCACCATCTTTTGTTTTACTTTTTCATTTAGTGACAGGAGTTTGCGTGAATTCATTTTAAAGAAAAGAAAAGGCTTATTATTGCCGTAAATTTTGGAATAGCCTAGGACTATCATACCATTCTTTATCTGCATTAGGCTTTTAGTAATCAAAACTAGTTATTTGTGCGGGATGTGTCCCGAACAAGGTCGTGCAGGTCTAGGGTTGCCTAGGAGAGGCCTAGGGCTTGTCAAACGTGTTATGTTAGCATTGATTGAATGTAGTCCTATAGCCTAATGGAAAATTTAGGCCTACACTGTTGTATTATGAATAATTTTCTACATCTGGGCCTAGGCCCGGGACGGTTCTGATTTGTTTTATGAGAGTAATGACAAACTTTTCTCGTTTTACACATAGATGCAAAATTTAAAATGTCCGCCATCTGTTTACGTATTTTCTTATCACCGGTCGACGCGGGATAAGTCTTCATGAATAGGATTCAGAGTTATACCGCACTTATACCACCTAACTTGGCTTATACCGGGATAAAAATGTACATGAATCGGGGCCCAGGAGGCCTTCAAAATCTCTGAACTTAGAACTGCCACTTTTTTGAGCGCAATCAAAAAATTATTTCTCATAAAAATCGCAATTTTACGACACCTACATGCTTTATCCGATTGTAATGATTGTTTTTCAGAACCTTAATTTTATGAATTAATATATTCGTGTGGAATGTGAGCGGAATCAAAAAATCATTTCTCATAAAAATCGCAATTTTACGATTTTTTCGTTTAAAAAAATCGACTTATAACACCTATACATGCTTTATTCGATTGTAATGATTTTTTCACAGAACCATAATTTTATGAATTAGTTTATTCTTGTGAATGTGAAATTTGAGGTTAATTAAAGAGTAATATTTAACGCGTATCGTAATTTTGCGTTTTTTAATCAATTTTATCTACTAGGAAAACGCTTAAGTCCCGCCGCGTTGTTGGATGAGCGTATTGGTGCATTGAGCTGCCATGTGTTATGCGGATTTTCTGTTGTTCTGTGAAAAAATTATTACTAAGTTAATTTTTTTTTAAAATTTAATTAAATTTAATAAAAAATAAACTTAAATTTTTTTTTTTTAATTAATCGTAATTTTAAAAAAATAAAAAAATAAAAAAATGGGATTTTTATAAGAAATAATTATTTGATTGCGCTCAAATTTCACACGAATATATAAATTATAAAATTAAGGTTCTGTGAAAAACTTATTACAATAGGATCAAGCATGTAGGTGTAATAAGTAAAAAAATTGTTTTAAGAAAGAAAAAACCCACAAAGTTTCTATTTTCATTAGAAATAATTTTTCGATTGTGCTCAAATTTCACACGAATATCTTTATTCATAAAATTAAGGTTCTGTGAAAAAATCATTAAGATCGAATAAAGCATGTAGATGTTATAAGTAAAATAAATTTCCAAAAAAATCGAAAAAAATCGTAAAATTGCGATTTTTATGAGAAATAATTTTTCGATGGCGCTCAAAAACGTGGCAGTTCTAAGTTCAGAGATTTTGAAGGCCTCCATAAAATTTCATCGCAATTGGAGTATCGGTTTAGCCGGAATCGTGCTAACAAACAGACAAAAATACAGAAAGAAAGAAAGAAAAAAAAACATTCCGGATTTTTTTCTCCAGTGTAGTGAAATAGAATCTTCGCTTCGCTCGCTACGCTCGCTACGCTCATCCAATCAGGCGGTGACCTAACCAAAGAACATCCAAAGAAACTCGTGCGTCCTAGGGGACGAATTTTCCATTGTTGTTTCCAATACTGCTTTTTCTTTGGTAGCCATTTTCGTTTCTGTTTGAACAGTTCAAGAAATATTTGCTACTTCTTGTGACTAATATTTAATTTAAATATCATCTGCATGCACATGCACATGGCAGCTCAGTGCACCAATGACGCTCATCCAGCAACGCGCCTAAAAAGCGATTGCGAAGCTTCCTTTGAAACTTCTCGGTTACAGCGTTTTCTTTGAACGATTAATATTTTTAAGTTCAGAGTTGTTTTTTGACATTTTTGGGCCCACGGTCTCCCCAAATTTGTCCCTTATAATGGTTAAGAGCATGTTTAATTTCAAGTTTGGAGAAATTACCTCGCCTTAGTAATTGCGTGTTTTGATTATCATCCAAATTTTGGTTTTATCCGGTCCCTGTTACCCGATTTTGGTTTTGAAACAGTATCTGTGTCTGAGCTACATCGAAGTGCGGTCCAAGTTTCAAAGTTCTAAGATTTACCGTTTTCTCTGTAGGGCTCAATAAAGCTCCATGGAGAATTAGCTAGCTAGCCAGCCGGAAGGTTTTCGACGATGTTGAGAGCCTTTTTTTAACACAGAAATGGTAATCGGATCGGGTTGATTTTTTTATACCCTCGGTGCACTCAGGAGGACTAAAGCCTTCTATTAGTAGCAGACTTTATCGTCTCGATACCCTCGGTGCACTAAGGAGGGCTAAAACCCTCTATTAGTAGCAGACTATATCGTCTCGATACCCTCGGTGCACTAAGGAGGGCTAAAGCCCTCTATTAGTAGCAGACTATATCGTCTCGATACCCTCGGTGCACTCAGGAGGGCTAAAGCCCTCTATTAGTAGCAGACTATATCGTCTCGATACCCCCGGTGCACTCAAAGGGGTTCATTTCTGTGTTGTTTTCCTATTTTCGTTTTGCAGGGTTTTTTTCAAGTGGTCCTGCTATAGTTATGGCGTGCGACTGGCACGTGCAACTCTTCTGTTTAGTTTCTGCACTGTACAGTCGCACCATCGTATTGTGGACGGCCGCTTCTGTTGACTTTCCTTCTGTTGAGTATACGCATAGAATGGTCGGGTCGAGTTCTGTTGAGTATCTCTAGGTCGACAATCCGCCCTCCCTTATTTCTTATGGAAGATTTTGCCAATTTTATTGGACAGCTAGGCTATAAAAAATTACTTAGTTAGGCAATTTTTTCGGGTCAGGGCGGACCCCATATTTTTCTGTTATATTATACTCTGTAAATTCCTGAATGAAATATTTTTTTGGAGTTTAGCAGATATAATACCACTTTAAAATTGCGCAAATATTTCGTATTTTTTTAATAGGACATAGTAAAATAATATCGTAGCGCCTACACCATCGACCAACTGGAGGCCGGCATATTTTAAGTAGAAAAGTGGAACACCGATTAATCAACCAGATTCCACCAGCGGAAAATTTTAGATGTTTCAATTCATTTCAGGAAACTTCTTCAAGGATCAAGGGTTGTAGATGTAGTTCGAACTTCTAATCATTCATATACTGCATTGCTCTTTAGGTTTTAATTGTTTAGAAATCAAACTTTCTGATAGGTTACTTAATCAAAGACATTTTTTGTGTCATATTTAATTCTAAGCTTTTTAACATAAGTATATTTTACATCTGGCCAAGCCAATTGGTGGCGTAGCCCAGATTTCAGGACCCCCAGCGACTGAAAAAGCATCTATGTGGCAGGTGAAGTGCAATTTTAAAAATACAGTTTCAAACGTTATTCAATCGATGCAGTCAATATTACTTAGAACACAGAATTATATTTTAATAAAATATCTCAAAACATACAAGATTTTGATTGTTGATGACATGGCAAATGGACAATGGAGGGAAAGTGTCGGGACAGAATAGGACCGTAATGATGTATTATTTTGATAGTTTGATATATATTATTAAATTTATTTCAAATTGATATTTTTCGTATGATTGGATGCTTTCTACATATCATGCTGATGTAGAGATTTGCAGACAAGCCCAGGCGCAAAACCAGTCTGCACGCCGCTGGCTGTGGGGAGAGAGAGGTACATGTCAATAAACTAACCAACTGCGCTACCTACTTCAGGCTTTTGACTCTCCATGGGAGGTTAATTGCAACAAATTGTGAACAATGTGATGAAATATCTAGGTGCCCGTTGGAAAGCCGCAGCCAAGCTGCGGTGCGCTACACAATCAGGCACCTTATACAGCAAGCAGATTTGGGGTGATTTTGAGATGTCACCCAGCCGTCATGAAACGTGATGTGAACTTAAAAACTATCAAAATCAGGGATTTAGGTACCTGACAACACATGCCAAATTTGGTTGGTGTACGAACATTCCTTCTTGGTGAAAAAATAACTTGAAACATGCTCAAAATCACTTTAAGGATCAAGGTGCCCGTTAGGGCGCCGCAGCCAAGCCGCGGTGCGCTACACACTCAACTCAGGCACCTTATACAGCAAGCAGAGTTGGGGTGATTTCGAGGTGTCACCCAGCCGTCATGAAATGTGATGTGAACTTAAAAACTATCAAAATCAAAGGGATTTAGGTACCTGACAACACATGCCAAATTTTGGGTTTGGGGTAGAACATTCCTTCTTGGTGAAAAAATAACTTGAAACATGCTCAAAATCACTTTAAGGATCTAGGTGCCGTTAGGGCGCCGCAGCCAAGCCGCGGTGCGCTACACACTCTGGCACCTTGGTCCTTATATACAGCAAGTAGATTTGGGGTGATTTCGAGGTGTCACCCAGCCGTCATGAAAAAGTGATGTAAACTTACAAACTATCAAAATCAAGGGAATTTGGGTACCTGATAACACATGGCAAATTTGGTTGGTGTACGAACATCCTTATTGGTGAAAAAATGACTTGAAAACAAAATGACTTTAAGGATCTAGGTGCCCGTTAGGGCACCGCAGCCAAGCCGCGGTGCGCTACACTGGCACCTTGGTCCTTATATACAGCAAGCAGATTTGGGGTGATTTCGAGGTGTTACCCAGCCGTTATGAAACGTGATGTGATCTTGAAAACTACCAAAATCAAGGGGATTTAAGTACCTGACAACACATGCCAAATTTGGTTGGGGTACGAGCATTCCTTCTTGGTGAAAATATGACTTGAAACATGCTTTTACATGCAGTTACTACTACTGGCTATACTACTATCTAATTCGTCAGTTTCAATTGCCCAGCGATTCTGACCAAACGGGTGGGGCTACACAAAAAACATGTCTTTGGGCCACTCGATATTTTACATTCTATTGTTAATTGTTAATTTCATAGCAATTAAATCGACTTTGATAAAATTTATATTTTAACTAGGAAAACGCTTGAGTCCCGCCGCGTTGTTGGATGAGCGTAATTGGTGCATTGAGCTGCCATGTGTTACGCGGATTTTCTGTTGTTCTTGGAAAAAATCATTACTTAGTCGAAGATTTTTTTTAAAATTAAATTAAATTAAATAAAAAATAAACTTAATTTTTTAATTTTCGTAATTTAAAAAAAAGAAAAAAATCGAAAAATTGCAATTTTCATAAGAAATAATTATTCGATGGCGCTCAAATTTAACACGAATATATTAATTCATGAAATAAAGGTTCTGTGAAAAAATTATTACAATTGGATAAAGCATGTAGGTGTCAAAGAATTGTTTTAAAAAAGAAAAAACCCGTAAATTTTCGATTTTCATAAGAAATAATTTTTCGATTACGCTCAAATTTCACAAGAATATCTTAATTCATAAAATTAAACTTCTGTGAAAAAATCATTACAATCGGATAAAGCATGTAGTGTTATAAGTCGAAGACATTTTTTTTAAATCGAAAAAAAATAGTAAAATTGCGTTTTTTATGAGAAAAAATTTCCCGATTGCGCTCAAAAACGTGGCAGTTCTAAGTTCAGAGATTTCGAAGGCCTCCATAAAATTTCATCGCAATCGGAGTATCGGTTTAGCTGGAATCGTGTTAACAGACACACAAAAATACAAAAAAAAAAGAAAGAAAGAAAAAACATTCCGGATTTTTTTCTCCAGTGTAGTGAAATGGAATCTTCGCTTCGCTCGCTACGCTCGCTACGCTCATCCAACAAATCATTTTGCAATGGGATCTCACACATAACAAAAACTTGTAAAAATACAGCCAAACCTTACACACTCAAAAGAAATGAGATCTAAAAAAAGGGCCAAGCTCATCTCCTCTTCCACATTTGCGCATTCTGTATTCATAAACGTTCAGTGTCCTGTTACAACATCCTAGAAAAGCTTGGCAAAATAGAATTTGCATGACCATTACGTTACGTTTAAATTATTTATAAAAAAGAATTTGGATGAACTATTATGTTTAAACTAGGAAGCTTCGCAAACGCTTTTCCAGGCGCGTTGTTGGATGAGCGTAATGATGGTGCATTGAGCTGCCATGTGTTCATGAGAAATAATTATTCGAATGCGCTCAAAATTTCACTCGAATATATTAATTGATAAAATTAAGATTCTGTGAAAAAATCATTACAATCGGATAAAGCATGTCGGTGTAATAAGTCAAAAACATGTTTAAAAATTTTTAAAATCGTAAAATTGCGATTTTCATTATAAATAATTTATCGATTGCGCTCAAATTTCACACGAATATATTAATTTGTAATGTCCGGGCGATAGTTATCAATCAGTCGATCAAAACTGATCAATAAGTATCGGGACACTGATAGACTATTTATCTTGAGGGAGTACTGTTTTGGGAGGGGGGTTATGAAGGTTCTACGTTACAATCATAACGCAATGATTAAAACTAACACTTTTTAATAAAAAAGACACATAGAACACTTATGTTATTAAATCCGCACACTTATTGCCTAAACCTGCAAACACTTCCATTCTACATGGTGGTCAAGATAAGAGAGAGTCAATAATTGCTAATCACACTGGATAACAATGGTGGGAGGAGA
The DNA here is from genome assembly GCA_024449915.1 of Sweltsa coloradensis. NCBI lineage: Eukaryota > Metazoa > Arthropoda > Insecta > Plecoptera > Chloroperlidae > Sweltsa > Sweltsa coloradensis. Next base: position 70,668 of record JAMZAV010001102.1, read on the forward strand.
GGGGCGCCCCCTTCCTTGCCTATCCTCAGTTTAGGTTCTCATCATGTTAAAGCATAGAGGTACAGTTTTGCATCAAACATACTTGAATGCAACACACATCTCCCATCTGTTGCAACAAGGCTGGAGTACTTGTGACGTTTACTGTACTGCTTAGTGCTTACTTGGCAGTACCGAGTTACAGTAAGATAGATTACAAATCACGTCTGGCTATTGATTAGCAACCATCAGGGTGCTTCGATTTGAATTAACATAGTTATCATGAGAACAAATGGCCCCAACCTAGGTTCTACCAGTCATTGATTAAGGTAAATCAATATGGATTGGATCAATATTATTTCCCATCAATGGTTACTGATCCTGATTTGGACTGGCCAATCCACGTCAGCTACTATTGCTGTGACTAACTATGACTAGCACTGTTTGATAAGTTATGCATTTTTCACTATTGATTGATAACAATATCGATAAATTAATGTTCGAAAATCCTCACCATATTACAGCCCTTCACAATTTTAAAAGAAGCATATATTTGAAATTTTCTTCTTTTCTAAATTAGAATATGGGTAACTATTTTCAACAGTGTGTTTTTCAGTTTTCAGAACTGACTGTGTAGCCAAAGGTGGCTTTTTTTTATTGATGATTTGTTTTCCTTGCGTTTCGTAGTTATCTAGAATAACGCATTGGGGAATTCAATGTCTATTTTTTACAAAAATCTCCATATTGGAATCAATAACCCAATCGATGATATGGCTATTGACTTGGCCCTATTACCGTCTTTCATTACATTTTTCCCCTTTATTTTGGGGATCATCAACAACATTACTTGGTTTTTCTTTGTCTATCGTTTGAATATATTCACGAAGAATTTTAAGTTACTCGATTTCGGAAACCTTATTTTTTAACGTTGACTTTTTTTGGAAGGTCGTGTCGTTTAGAATTGCAGACAGAAGGTAAATCAAATGTACTCTATTTATTTACTTTAATCAACAAAAAATTACAATATTAAACTCTGAAATATGTGTTTGCCTCTAGCATTTTGATTTCGACGATAAATTAACTACTTATTTTCTTTTCTCGCAACCAATCAGACTCAACACTGTGAGTTCCATTGCGACGTTCTGTTCTTTAAAGACAGAAAAAAAAAAAAAACGTTGTTTTTTTTTTTTTTTTTTTTTGTTTTTTTTTTTTTTTTTTTTTTATTTTGTCGTTGTTGTGTTCAGGTTTCAGTCACTTTGAATGACCAGGATGTACTTCTACACTACTTGCTTCACTTTTTTTTTTGCCCTTTGGGGGAAAAACAACCTTTATACCTAAGCTTCTGAGCACTGTATAAAGTTGGATGATGGACTTAGCTCGCCCACTCACGATCCCTTATGAGTCTCAGTGCTATCACATTGTAATTGCATCTACATTTCAAATTTTATCTCAACTCTAGCCGTGCTTGGCTGTGATGCGCCTGTATAGCGTACCTTTTAGAATTACTCAGTCAGTGCACGCATTATTTCTTAAGACAAGACGTGTTTTAATTTATTGATTTATGATTTTCATCATTTTAAATTCAGTGCAAAGAATACTAAAAACAAATAAATAATTACTAGAATTTTATATCTATTTCTTTAACTCCCATTTGCATAGGCTACCGCGCGTGGTTGCTTTACATTCGATGTATTTGTCACTTTCAAAACAAGTGCGAAGTGCGTTGATGCGGCGTGCTATCGATACGCCTTTGCAGTGTTTCTCACATGCGTAAAGTAATGATAAAATATCCTACACACTACTTATTACGTAACTTACACCAACATCCATTCTCTGAAATATTGAATACACATCTCTTTGTAAGTGCATTGTTTTAACCATAAAATATTTCTATAGTTACTTGCTGATTTAACATAATTAAACCAATGCCCTATAAATATACAACAAGGGTCTCTCTTGATATTACTTTCTGAGTCGGCCCAGTGACATTGCCTATTCTATTGTGCTTTGATCCCTAGCACTTTATACAACATTACTTTATGTAACGTTACCTATTTCCAATTTTCTGCATTTCTTTACAATATTTATAATATATTCCCCCTATTGCATAGTGTTTGCTTTGCTAGCAAATAATACGTCTTCTCTTTTTGAAAAAAAACAACAATTTTTGAAACTCATTAATTAATTCCATTTCCGATTCCATTTTCCAAATTCATGTAGGATTGTTATTTCGCTAAAAAAAAAAATAGGTATTTGAATGTTTTCTATAGCTCCACAACTAGCAGTTTCCCCACATTTGTGGAATATTTCATTTACGGATTTTACTTGATATTTGCAAGTTTCTTGTTTTTAGCTTATTTTTACTTCCACTAATTTCTGTATGTTGTTTGTCAAGTTGGTTGCTATTAAGAATACAACTCAATTCCCTAAATTTGGTTTATTAAATATGCTGGTCTTGTCCTTCTGTTTTGCTGGAACGTTTCGCTGGGCGGTGGGGGTGGGGGGGGGGGGGTGAAATGTTCGGGCGCTGGCGTCATCAAGTACGCCGGGGCTCCCATGTTCCCGTCCGTCCTAGATCCGGCTGTAGACGGACTGCTGACGTCATCTGTGCCGTGCACAGCGGCTGGCTGAAAGGTTTGATCACCCCTCTTTGCCTCCGTAAATCACTTACGTACCTAACATACAGAACAAGTAATTATTTCCAAGATTGCTAGCTTAGCAAACCTTTTTTTTTTCCTCAATTTAATAATTGATTTTTATCATTTATTATCGGACAACTTGAACTTTCAAGTTTATATTATTTTACGGGATACCTCGTTAGTTTACTATTTTATTTATATTTGATTTACTGACAATGCATCATCCCAAACAAACATTCGATTTCCCTTTGATGTAATTTTCAATATGAAACTCTTCATGATATTACATATCAAATAATCCAATAATCGGTGTTCAAGAGTTGTTTATTGATATTTTGTCAATTCTCACAATGCAATTGAATTTACTTTATCAAAGTATGTCCTGTCATTTGGCTATCGCCACAACAATTTAAAATACTAATTTTCAATTAGTGATGACACAAACATATACTTTCTTTCTTTCATTCTCTTTTTTTTTTTTTAACTTTTTCACCTGGGTTGTCTTGACCTGTTCTCACCGGCACAGACACCCCTTTATCCACCCGTTTCCCCGTTCCACGGGTGAAACCTTCAGTCCATGTCCAGATCCTGTCCAGTCCACCAGCCATGTCCCTGATGCACCGGCCTGGCGCCCTGGTTCGTCGACAAGCGCTGGAGCGTTCAGCTGTCACGCACGGCATCATTCCTCCACGCACGTGGCTTAATAAAGTCCTTGGGTAGTCGCCACTTCACAGTAGTCAGCAAAGTTGGGTACCTGACATATTACTAGAACGCTGGGCAAATTACTAGACTTTGCTCTGTTGACATATAACATTTTCAGATATATTGTTGAACATAATTATCCTCTCAATTCTGCACTACTTCGTAGCACAACTTATTGCAGGAAATAATGTATTCTGGTGTTTTTCAACTGTCTGTGCAAAATCATGTCAAGAGATTTTAAATTACGTTTCTTTCACATTTTACTCTAGTTACATTTTAACTAGGCAACTATATTATGCTCCTGTGCATGTGACTATTTTCACTGACAGTTTGGAATAGTGATGGTGTGGTAATTTTAAAAATTTTTATTTTTACTGAAAAATCTAACTTCTCCTTATCGATTTTACTATTTGCGCCTCTTGTTTTCCAAAGTTAAGGTTGTACTGGGTTACTAACCTCTAACTATTTCGTTTCTTTTTTTTTTAATTGTGATTTCGTGTATCATTACATATTTTTATTTCAATTTTCTGAATTAATCACTGATAGTCCAAACGATTGTCCTTTTCAAGTTGATTTTATGAATTAACTTCTCACAGTCTGTTTGTTACATGTCTGCGTTTAATTCTCCTTTCTCCGAAATAATTTCCATCGGACACTACCCACCACAATTCGGGACTCTGGGGAGAATTAAGAGGTTCGTCGACTTATCCGTGAGCCTATCGCGTATGCTTTCCATCACGAAATTCAACCAGCGTGGTCACGCTCTGAGGCCTGCTAGCTATGGACTTGCCTCCATCAGTTTTAACCATATGACCATTTGGTGTGACCACTGTTTCCGAAACCCGAAGTCATCCACACAAGGAAATAACTTTTGTACAGTTTCCCGTACATTTATCCACTTAGCCCTATACCCGGGTCTAATGTCTATCAGAAGTATAATAATCGCCTTTAACCTTGGCAACCTTACGAAACTTCTTTTGGTGGTGTCAATTGCGTTTTCGAAACTAATTGTTTCGCCTCTCCCAGGAGTGTGTTTATTCAGTATTTAACTTCGTCCATCCCCTATTTCCTATATTTTTGAGGGGCACTAGGTTGCCGTCTGTGTTAGGCGCCTTTGGCCACTAACAAGATAACGAGCAAGTTTGTACCTCCTCACCTATGTAAACTGCAACACGATGTTTTTCACTTTGTGCTTAGACTTTGTCAAGTCGGTAATATCGTGTTTCCTGTGCATAAACTTTCCAATAAACCATATACAAGTCGTTTATAGCCTTACTAGCGTTTTCCGTGGGGTTGCTTGGGTGGCCTGTCTAAGTTTGCTCTAGGATTAGTGGTCCTTGGAGGCTTAGCCGAGGCTTGGGCTATAGGGTTAGCTATGTCCTGATTAGCAGGGGTCGATTCGAAAACCAGACAGGGGTCACTAGTCCCTTCTGGTCCCGTTGAATCTTGTCCGAACAAGATTGCAAACATGGTCCGTGCGGACAAGCGCTACGCGTGCTTGTTTTACCGCGAACGGTATTCTGCTGTTATTTATGTTGATTTCGCCTTTTTGGAATTTAACGACACCATCTCTCTTGTAAGAGAAATTTCAATCAAGTAACGAACTACAATCGACGGCAAAATTTTATTCTAGGTTGGCTAAATTAGTAGATGATTACACCTAATTAGTAATATATGTTTTATTGCATCCAAGGAGACTGATTTAATGTAACAGACTGTTGACCTATCAGATTGATTTTAATTTATTTACCTTGAACATCCCTAGCTCATACTAGGTCTAGTTCGCGATGGAGGCATTCCGTTGAACCCTACCCTTTTCCCTTAAAAAACATTTTTATGCGGGTGGGGGGGGGGGGGGATATTTCTATTTTATTGCCCTTTACTTCCCTAGCTCAAGTGCAACTTGCCTTCGTGTAGCCCTAACTGACTCCGGTTTACAGATAGAAATAACATTGTAGTTCCAGTGTTTACTTCACTAAATTCCTATCATTTTACTACCGCTATGAGAACTTCTTCTGTCTCTAGCTTCCTGTTTGCTTACACTAGGTACTATCACCGGACTCGGCTAGTGCTAGTTCGACGACGAACATCCGTCGAACCCTTCCATTCCCCTTTTAAAAATTCTATTGGCGGGGGGGGGGGGTGGGGGGGAGTAAAATTTACCTTAGCTGAGACCAACCGTCCTTTGCCAAGGGCTTCTTCCCCTACCATTGTTCGCTAGTTTTTCAGGGCTTTTTGTCGCTCATACAATTGATTGTTTGGAAACTTGGCTTTGTTTACCACTTTCCTTATTTTTCTAGATTTATTAACAACAATCACGACCAATAACCGCCCATTCTGTCTGCTGTTTCAGATGTTACACATGGATGTCTTTAATACATTAACCTATGATTTTCCAATATATTTGCACTGTTTCTTATTCAACAGATGAAGACTTTCTACTTCCCAAAGTTTCCCTGGCTAGTCAGCAAGCAACGCATGTGCTATAAATTCGTCACTCCTGGACCGCCATTTTTTGATCAACCTGTGATACAAAACCGTATCACAACACGTTTATATTCAATAAATATTTTACTACAAAAATCAAGTGTTTGTACTAGCAGACTATCATACGACAGTTTATAAGCATGCAATAATAAAATGTGTGAACTCACCTAGCGAACTCACCTAGCTCTTTTAGGCACTTTTTTTTTATCTCCTCTCCAAAAACAATATCACTCAAGAAAAATAGTCTCTGCGGGTTCTTTTATTTTTACGAGTAAAAACTCCACTTGCTGCCACCAAATGTAATGCCCGGGGCGATAGTTATCAATCAGTCGATCAAACTGATCAATAAGTATCGGACACTGATGGGACTATTTATCCTGAGGGAGTACTGTTTTGAGGAAGGTTATGAAGGTTCTACGTTACAATCATAACGCAATGATTAAAACTAACATTTTTAAAAAAAAAGAAACATAGAACACTTCATAATATGATGTTAAATTCCGCACACTTATAGTTTATCCTGAAAAACACTTCCATCTTACATGGTGGTAAAGATAAGAGAGAGGTCAATAATTGCTAATCACACTGGATAACAATGGTGGGAGGAGAGGGCGCCCCCTTCTTGCCTATCCTCAGTTTTAGGTTCTCATCATGTTAAAGCATAGAGGTACAGTTTTGCATCAAACATACTTGAATGCAACACACATCTCCCATCTGTTGCAACAAGGCTGGAGTACTTGTGACGTTTACTGTACTGCTTAGTGCTTACTTGGCAGTACCGAGTTACAGTAAGATAGATTACAAATCACGTCTGGCTATGATAGCAACCAGCCAGGTGCTTCGATTTGAAATTAACAATATTTATCATGAGAACAAATGGCCCCACTAGGTCTACCAGTCATTGATAAGGTAAATAAATATGGATTGGAATCAATATTTATTTACCCATCAATGGTTACTGATCCTGATTTGGACGGGCCCAAAAATCCACGTCAGCTACTTTGGCTGTGACTAACTATGACTAGCACTGTTGATAAGTTATGCCATTTCACTATTGATTGATAATCAATAATCGATAATTAATGTTCGAAAATCCTCACCATATTACAAATTCATAAAATTTGGATTCTGTGAAAAAATCATTACAATCGGATAAAGCATGTAGGTGTTATAATAAAAGTCGACTAAATTGAAAAAATATCGAAACAAATCGTAAAATTGCGATTTTCATGACAAAAAAATTTCGATTGCGCTCAAAAACGTGGCAGGTCTAAGTTCAGAGATTTCGAAGGGCCTCCAGAAAATTTCATCGCAATTGGAGTATCGGTTTAGCCGGAATCGTGTTAACAAACACACAAAAATACAAAAAGGAAAAAAGGAAAAAAGAAGAAGGAAAAAAAACATTCCGTTTTTTTCTCCAGTGTAGTGAAATGAAATCTTCGCTTCGCTCGCTACGCTCATCCAATTAATACTAGTTACAAATTCTATTTTGCCAAGCTTTTCTAGGATGTTGTTACGGGACAATGTACGTTTATGAATTATAAGAACAAATGTGGAAGGGTAGATGAGCTTGGCCCTTTTTTAGATCTCATTTCTTTTGAGTGTGTAAGGTTTGACTGTATATTTACAAGTTTTTCTTATGTGTGGTCCATTACTACATGGAGGCTCGGAGCAACAGTGACATTCATTGGAAGCTGAAACACAATATAGCTCTATGTATAAATTATAAACTTTTTCACAAATTGCCGAACCAGAATAGCCAATGCCAATAATTTAATAACATTTCGAAGTAAACTTAAAACATTATTAACTAATAAAGTGAACTACCACATGGGTGATTTCCTTTAAGATACGGTACTTAAAATGAAATTAGGGAGTGATTGGGTATTGGGGATATTTAGGTGCTTAACCCAGGCTCGAGTTGGAAAAAATTCAAGGGGAATTCATTGATGTGTAGGCCTATGTATATATCCCACACATAACAAAAAAGGCAAAAATACAGCCACACCTTACACAATCAAAAGTTTTGAGATCTAAAACAAGGGCCAAGCTTATGTTTTATTCTACATTTTCGCACTCTCACTTATAAATTCGCTTTTCTCCAGGAACGCATCCGTTTTGTTGGATGAGCGAAGCGAAGACTTCAATTTCACCGACCCCCTAAAAAATTTAGCTTGGGATTTTTTTTTGTTTGTTTGTTTTTCTGTCTGTTTGCTCTCTACCGGGCAAACGGCATATGCGATCTGGATGAAAATTAGAGGGGACCTTCGAAATCTCTGAACTTAGACTTGCTACGTTTTTGGGTACAATCGAAGAAATGTTTCTCATGAATATCGTATTTTTACGATTTTTTCCGATTTTTAGTGGGATATTTCCGTGACATTTGGGCCGATTCTCACCAAACGGGTGGGGTACAACGTTCATATTATACATGTACATTAAGGTTATGGTGATGTAGTACCTTTTGAAAGAAAAAGATGAAAAAGTTAGCCAGGATCCATAGAAATAAAGCTTTTATTATAAGTTTTTACGGTAAATAATAACAATGACTGGTAACAATAGAAACTTGACAACAAATCACCTAAAATGCATGGGCAGCAAGCAAAGCACTTGCAAAAGTAAAGATAACCCACGCAAAACTAAAAACTTAAAAAAGCTCATCCATCAACGCGGCGGGACTTTAGCGTTTTCCTAGTAAGTCTACATAAGCTTGGCCCTTCTTTTAGACATCAATACTCTTGATTGTGCAAGGTTTGGCTTTATTTTTTCAAGTTTTTTGTTATCTGTGGGATCTCATTACTCTTTCAAGTTCCAATGCAAATTTAAATTTGTTTAAAACAGAATATTTTCATGAAAGTAGTTGGATGAGCGAAGCGAAAAACTTCAATTTCACTAAACCCCTCAAAAAATTTAGCTCCAATTTTTTTTTTGTGTTTGTTTTCTTTTTTTTTTTTCGCACGCTACCGGGCAAACGGCATAATTATGCGATCTTGATAAAATTGGAGGGACCTTCGAAATCTCTGAACTTAGACCTGCCACGTTTTGGGTACAATCGAAGAAATTTTTCTCATGAATATGGGTACTATAACGATTTTTTTTCGATTTTAGTGCGATATTTTCGTAACATTTGGGCTGATTCTGATTTCTTGTAGGTTTAAATCTCAACGTATTATGCTTATTTGGTCTGTGTCTTCTTTTTACTTCTTTCGATTTAGTATAAAAACAATAATATGTTGCTGGTTACTATTTTCCACAATAAGAAAGGAACAGTCCAAGATAAGATAAGATGGTGACAAAACATTTGTTCGCAATCTACCACGTTTTGACCTCGTTTCTCCCAAGATACCCCCTTCCCCCCCCCCCCCCCCCCCCCCCCCCCACACCCCACACATTTAATGCACATTATCGGTTATCGGTTATAAATAATAAAATATGTCATTATTGAGTCAATGACGAAATAAAAAGGTATTTAACGCGGGATTCGAACGCACGTGCGTTGATGTCAAATATGCGTTAATGTGTTCCTGTTCCACTTGTTGAAGAATATGGTATGAAATGAATATGAATTTAATTCTTTTTAATTTTAATTTTAATATTTTATTAGTTGTGGATGTGGCTCTGAGTTGGGAAGGGTAAACCGTAATCGTTGCTAGACCTCAATAAACTTATGATAAAAAAAGGTAGTTTACAACATGGCCATTGAGCGAAGGAAGGGATGCGAACAGACAACAATAACTCAAGGACTCTCTAGCTGGAACCCCTATTTAGAGACACAAGAAAGTTGGGCTAGCCAAAACTGTTCTGCATTTGGAATGCAACGCCAAAACAGCTACTCTCAGCTGACCATAAAATTTATATGTATTTTTGTGAGAGCTGTCAATGTATAATAAAGCAAGAATATTCCATTTCCCGTTACCAGTGCGAATTTTGGCATTGAGGTAGATAACAAAATTAGAATTAATAATTCAAAAACTTCACCCCTAACACCCTCTAAATTTCCCTTCAATTGGAATAATTAATAGCTCGAACCCAAAAATTTATTTTTATTCGAATTACTAACTGAAATTATGTTTTTAATGTTTTCACCCAATCGACCCATTCTTATTTCATCAACCACGTGTTTTCAAACCCCCCCCCCCCCCCCCCTAAAATGTACTTTAATTTTTACCAGCAATTCCAGCACTTACTATTGTAGTGAGATGGAGGTATAAATAATCCCCCAAAATACAAAAAATTGTAAAAAAAAAGGCACCCAAAACCCCTCCTCCCAAAGTTTCGGCTGTGAATGCGTATGATGTAGAAGTTGAGCCAAGCATTTCATTCTTTCTCCCTAGTTTCGCATTGAAAGAAGTAAGATCTTTTCGCCTGTTGACGAGTCCCCAAAGCCAACCATTTTCGTGGAAAAAAGTAAAAATTTTAAAACTCAAAATCATAAAAAATTATTTGGCCATTGATTTTTTAGAGTCCTCGTATCAAAATCAATAGCCAAGTAATTTTTTTATGATTTTGATTTTAAAAATTTTTTTACTTTTTTTACCACGAAAATGGTTGGCTTGGGCGCTCGTCAACAGGCGAAATGATCTTACTTCTTTTCAATGCGAAACTAGGGAGAAAGAATGAAATGCTTGGCTCAACTTCTATATCTCACAGCATTCACAGCCGAAGACTTTGGAAGGAGAGCTTGGCTGCCATTTTTTTTTTTTTTTACAAATTTTTGTATTTTGGGGGGATATCACACCTTTTTGTTGTTTGTTATCATATCAAGGCGTGAAATACGTGTAAAGGTGGATGCAGTGCCTTTTAAAACAGATTGTCTAGAAAAGAAACAATTAAGCTACCATCTTTTGTTTTTGTTTACAATCTGTAGTTGGCAATATACAGTTTTTATTTTCCAATGTCCTATGGTTAAAAATCGTCTTGGGTGTTTTGTGTGAATGATTTGTTGTCCGGAATATAACACATGAGCATAATTTTAATCAGCAATTAAAATATTAAAATTGTATTAAATACGACCTAAAGTTTTTCCCAAAGTTAAGGGTGGTAGGGAACATGGGGGTGAAATATCGCTTGCCTCCTGGCGGATTATTATGTTTCATATTATTATGTAACATCATGCCAAATTTCATGCTGATAACTCATTTGGTGCCTTTTTTGGTGAATGCTGGAAATCAAGGTAAAAAAAAATATAAACTTTAAGGGATGGGGGTTGAAGAATGTGGTTTAGGAAATGAGAATAGGCCGATTTGGGTTAAAACACATTAAAACAATATTTAATAACTAATTTGAATAAAACACCAATTTTAGATTTGAGCTATGAATTATTCCAATTTAAGGGGGGGTTGGGGGGGGGAATATCGCTGCCTCTCGGCGGGTTATTTTCATATTATTATGTACCATCATGTCAAATTGCATGATGAAAACTCATTAGGTGCCTTCGTGGTAAATGCTGGAAAATCAAGGTAAAAATAATATAAACTATTGGGATGGGGGTTGACAAAATGCGCTTTATATAATGAGAATAGGGCCCATTGGGTTAAACACATTAGAACATTTTTAATAACTAATTGATTAAAAATTCAATTTTGGGTTAGAGCTATGAATTATTTTAATTTTAGGGGATGATTTAGGGAGGGTTGGGGGAGGAATATTGCTGGTCTCTCGGCGGAAGTATGTGAGTCTGAGTTTCATCTAAATGTGGTCCAAGTTTCATAGTTCTAAGATGTACCGTTTTCTTGTAGGGTCTTATTCCTCTCTGGCAGAATCCCACCCCAACCAACCAACCAACCAACCAACCCACCAACCAACCAACCAACCAACCAACCCAACCAGCCAGCCGAAAGATTTTTTTCGATTTTTACGCCCTTTTTAACACAGAATGGGTTATCGGATCGGGCTGATTTTTTTTTGGTATGTCATGGACCACATATCAGGTCATATACCGAGTTTCAAGATTGTAAATCTTTCGGGACGGCGTGTGCAGATAGCTGAAAACCCCCCAACTCGGGTAGCTGTAAACAGGGCCGAGCAAAGCGGCCGTCACACGATCGAGTTTACTCGCGCGAGTTTATTACCATCCTTGCCATCTATTGGTGTTCACTGGTCACGTGTTACGGTAGTGGGTTCTGATTGGCTCTCGCTACCTCGACTCGCTAGGAAGTTGAACAAGCTGGACATTTTTCGTGGCGAGCGCGAGCTCGCGCTCGCTGGCTCACCGTCTGACGGGGAGGCGGTGAGTTCCATGTAAATAAGTGCAGGCCTACTCCCAGAGAGTTACTCGCGCGAGCCAACTCGCGCGATTTTCTCAATCGTGTGACGGCCGCTTTATCGTCGCCTACTAGCAGTCGCGTGCGCTTGGCTGCGGGCGAACGACCGTCGCCATAGATACGAAAAATAATTATCCACCTGGAGGAGATTAAAACTATGTGTCAATTGTGTTTTAGAAAGGGTTGGCAAAAACCCGTTTTTTTTTCGGGAAAAAATCTCTTCGGTCTTTTTTTAGTCTTTTTCGTTTTTTTGGGGGGTTTTAACCAAAAAAATAAAACATTGTGCAATTGGGATTATTTATGCAATCATGACCCATTGTGTCTCGAGCTGATTTCAAGATTACAAAAATTCACTTTTTACTACCAACGGCAAGTCGGTAACTGTGGCAATCTTATCTGTGAGAATCTATGAGATATTAGCAATGTCACGGGATTTCACTTCACCGGATCAGCAGTTCCGATAAGGGATGCCAACGAGATTCAGAAAAGGATTTGAATTCAATATGGAGCCAGGATGGTAGCATAAAAAAAAAAGATGCACGTAACGTATATGTATATACTAGGAAAACGCTCAAGTCCCGTCGCGTTGATGGATGAGCTTTTTTTAAGTTTTTAGTTTGCGTGGGATCTATTTACTTATCAAGTGCCTTTTGAACGCATGATTGGTGATTGGTGGCAAGTTTTTTATGTGTTACTTGTAATTTGTCATTATAAACCTAAAAAAACTCATATTAAAACCTTTATTCTATGGATTTGGCTAAAATTAAAAAAAGCAATACATCACCATTACCTTAATGTCCAGTGAAATATGAACCTTGTAGCCCCACCCATTGGTCAGAATCGGCCCAAATGTCACGAAAACAGCGCATTCAAAAATCGAAAAAAATCGTAAAAGTACGATATTCGTGAGAAACATTTCTTCCATTGTACCCAAAAATGTGGCAGGTCTAAGTTCAGAGAAAAGGAATGTCCCCCTCCAATTTTCATCAAGATGCATAAGCCGTTTGCCCCGGTTTGAGAGCGAACAAACAGACAAAAATACAAAAAAAAAAACAAGCAAACAAACAAAAAAAACTAGCTTAATTTTTTTGGGGGTCAGTGAAATTGAAGTCTTCGCTTTGCTCATCCAATAAATATACCGGTACTATTATAGATACTAGGAAAACGCTAAAGTCCCGCCGCGTTGATGGATGAGCTTTTTAAAGTTTTAAGTTTGCTTGGGATATCTTTACTTTTGCAAGTGCTTTGTTTTGCTGCCTACGCATTGTAGGTGAATGTTGTCAAGTTTCTTTTGTTTCTTTTCAATTGGTATTATTAACCGTAAAAAACTTATATTAAAAGCTTTTTTTCTATGGATTCTGGCTAACTTTTCAACTTTTTTTTTCAAAAGGTACTACATCACCATAACCTTAATGTCCATGGGATAATATGAACGTTGAAACCCCACCGTTTGGTCAGAATTGGCAAAAAAGGCAGAAAAATATCGTACAAAAAAAACAAAAAATCTTTATTAAAAAACTTTATTTTTATAGATTCTGGCTAACTTTTCAACCCTTTTTTTTTCAAAATGTACTAAATCACCATAACCTTAATGTCCATGTATAATATGAACGTTTTAGCTTCACCCGTTTGGTCAGAATTGGCCCAAATGGCACGAAAATATCGCCCAAAAAAACGAAAAAAATCGTTTAAAAATACGATATTCATGAGAAATATTTCTTCGATTGTACCCAAAAACGTGGCAAGTCTAAGTTCAGAGATTTCGAAGGTCCTGTCAAATTTTCATCCAGATAGCATATGCCGTTTGCCCGGTAGAGAGCGAACAGACAGAAAAAACAAAAAAAAAAAACAAAAAAACACCCGAGCTAAATTTTTTGGGGGGTCGGTGAAATTGAAGTCTTCGCTTCGCTCATCCAAAAATGATTCCTGATTCAAAAATAAGGTAGCTCATAAAAAAATTGGTGTTATTTACTATTTTGTGATATCTTATATAATAGTTTTAATAAACTCTGCACGCCACTGTGTGGTGATGAGCTGTAGGCAGCTGTTGTTGGTTTCCCATGCACTAAAACTGTCATACCCTCGTCCGCCCCCCGCATTCGTTTTTTTTTTTGCAGACAAGACTTCAAGACCATAAAATCAAAAATAGATCAAACCCCCCTCTTTATCGGCAGGAAAGTTGCGCATATGTACGCATGACGCGTATGAGCCTCTCGACTACACCTTATACAGTTATTCAGAGATCCAAATTTCCTATGCAAGGGACAAACATTAAAGATAATTTTAATTTGTAATTGACAACCATAAAAATAATATGAACATAACGCAGATATTTAAATGTCAACGGACGAGTCTCGAAGACGCTAATCAAAATCCTAAAATAAAGAAATCATCTACAGTTTACACAATCCTGTATCAAAAAGTACTTTTTATTTGGGGTTGACGGTTGACACCTCGTAATCGCCATCAACTTGAATGTATGCGCCTGAGTGTGTTAGCGCATCGCGGCTTGGATGCGGCGCCCAAACAGGCATCTAGTTGTGGATGAGAGCGGTTTGAATTTAAATTTGTAATTTTCTAAGAGAAAAACGAGCAATTTCCAGCAGCAGAGGAGAGGGAGACGGCTGGTGTAACATATACTAGCAGATGTATATAACTAGGAAAACGCTAAAGTCCCGCCGCGTTGATGGATGAGCTTTTTAAAGGTTTTAGTTTGCGTGGGATATCTTTACTTTTGCAAGTGCTTTGTTTTGCTGCCTACGCATTCTAGGTGAATGTTGTCAAGTTTCTTTTGTTTCTTGTCAATTGGTATTATTTACCGTAAAAAACTTGTATTAAAAGCTTTATTTCTATGGATTCTGGCTAAATTTTTCCACTTTTTCTTTCAAAAGGTACTACATAACCATAACCTTAATGTCCATGTATAATATGAACGTTGTAGCCCCACCCGTTTGGTCAGAATTGGCCCAAATGGCACGAAAATATCGCACAAAAAGTCAAAAAACGTATATTAAAAGCTTTATTTCTCTCGATTCTGGCGAACTTTTTCAACTTTTTCTTTCAGAAAGCAATACATCACCATAACCTTAAGGTTAGGATATCGCTAGCACTAGGGCATTCTAGAGGGGTAAGGGGGAATGCAACATTATTTGCCATGGTTTGCAGTAAAATAGCCATATCTTCGGAACTAATAAAGCTATGAAGGCGATTTTGGACTTTTTAGTAAGCATAAAATGTTTAGCTTCAATCATACCTAACGTTAATTACTAAATTTGCAATAACATCATTATAATTCACTTTTAATTAGCATCTGCACAATTGACGATTTCAGCGATATTTAGAGCAAATATCAATTCAGAAACGAAATTCGAACGTTGAAATATAAAACGTATAAATTGTGATTTCAAAGTAACGATATATTTTTCGATTTCCAATTGAAGTCCATTAAAAAAATTATTAATGACATTTGATTAAATTACCTTTTGTTTCTGTCCCTAAAAAAAATTACTAAAGGGGCTGTACTTTGAAATTGCATTTAGTTGTTGTAGTTTAATGCTTTTTAAATTTTTAAGATATCTTTCACCGTTTCCAAACTATCAGTGAAATTAGTTTATAAATATTGAACAAAAATTTCATCCGTCAAGGAGCGCTCAGAGTGGCAGTGTTTGGAACTCGGTAGTAAGTTTACCAGTCGTACGCGGGAAGGACAAAATGCAACTTTGAAACAAATTTCTGCATATCACGTGAGTAGTTCGATACTGAAATGCATATTAGTGAATTTGAAGGCGCGGCAACTCGACGATAGTCACCTCATTCTGCATACGCTTACAATTATCTCGAAAATGCCACTCGTGGTTAAATTTAAACTAGAAATAATCCACGATGCATTTTGAAGTTCGTAATGATTATCATTTGCTCAACAGTGTATAACCAGTAGGCCTACTCAGATGAGAATCCATGAAATGAAACTAAAGCTAAAATCGCCTCTCAAAAACTCAAATAACCGGAAAATGCAGGCTAGACAGTGTGTGTGTAGTATAATTTTGACTCGACTCATCAATTAAGTGATAAGATTGAAATAATATTAGTTACATTACTGGCCTGTGATTGAGTTTTGCACAATACATTAATTTATACAGTCTGCGAACGTTTTACAAATGACAACAACCCAACCCTTTCCAAAAGTAAATACTTTTTTTTTGGCTTTTTTTTGGCTTGAAGAAAGGATGGAGAGATGCATGACGAATACAATAGAGCGATTTTACGACCTGTGAAATGACCTGAAAGGAATGGCTTGAAAGGTGGGGCATTCTTGTATAAGTGATAGTTAAATAGTGTAATTTTTATCATTTAGTGATTATATATATAGTTATTCAATTCATCAAGTCAAAACAAGGCCTAAAATGTTTTTCAATCAAAATTGTAGCTCAATTCTAAGAGAAATTGCAAAACAAATCAAATAACCATTTGATATGATTTAATCGGATATTTCCTTAAATATGAGGATAAACACTTCGCAAAAAAAACTAAAATGCTTAGAAAAATGTAAATAAGACAATGAATTTATTAAAACCGAGATAACGCTTATCAACTCTACTTTTAGTTTAGAGATGGTATTTGTTTTTTTGCACAAGGTTGTTGTGAATGGATGCATAGTATACCCTAGATAAAAAAAGTAATATAGAAAATACCCTTTGAAGGCGATTCTCAGAATTCAGAAATACGTTTATTGATGAGTTTAGGGTCTGGGGCAGTGGCGGCTTGAACCCCTGAAAACCCGCGGGGCCAACTTTACACTATTACACCCACCCACGCATGGGCGCCCGCAGGAATTTTGGCAGAGGGGGAAAAGCTACAACTTGTACTTTCGTTGGGCAAACACGGTGGGTTTGGGGGGCGGAGCCCCCCAACAATAGCGCCGCAGGCGAAAATTTTGAAAATCAGGTTTTTAGAATGCATTTGGTGGGTTTTAGAAAAAAGTAGTGGGCTGAATACAGTACCAAAATTATGCAATTTTTGTGCAGTCGATACTCGAAACTAGAAAAACACCAAAAGGAAACCTTCAAAATATTCCCCCCCCTCATTTTTTTGTCCTTTAGTCAAAAGCTACAGATTCTCAACATTGAGATGGGCGGGTATTAGCTTTTTTGTCCACTGAGATTATCTGACTTTCCCCTACCTCACATCTTCGCTTTGGCAATCCATTTATTGTGACGGTCAAAACTTGCATTAATCCATGGAGTGGTATTCTTTTCAAAACACAAGACGAACTATTGCAGGTAAAAGACACATAAAGCTACTTATCTCGCAGAAAGTAATGGCAACCATTAAATTTAACAAATGTTCATCAATAAAGAAATCGACTGTACAAGTTTAATAATAAATCCACACATCAAATGAAGGCTAATTAGCACTTCTGCTTGCTCGGGGCCAGGGGGCACCCCGTTCTGCGGGCGCCCATGCACCCAATTTTGGTGTCTTAAAACACGTTTTCAGGCGAGCCCTTGGATACGCCGTAGCAAACTAAACATACCCATCGGCAAGGGCGTCCACAAGAATCTTGGACGGGACGGGCAAAATAAAACAATAGCGCCGCAGGCGAAAAATTTTAAATCATGTTTTTAGAGTGCATTTGGTGCGTTTTAGAAAGAAAAAAGTAGTGGGCTAAATGCAACATCAAAATAATGTAGTTTTTGTGCAGTCGAATTGACATTACCAGGATGTTTAGGCGACGTGTGTACCCTTCTTAATTTATAATGTTAATTTATATAAAAATGGAACGAATATTCTAATTCACACCTGTACATTTATTTTATTTCATCGGAGATAGCAATAGTTGGATATGTCCTTGATTTTTACTATAATTAGTAGGCGCCTTACAATAATGTTATTTATATTTTTAGGGGTGTTGTAATTTTCTATTTTTAATGTCATTAATTACTTTATTTAATTGTCTTACCACAGCGCTAACACATCAGTGTATTACATTTTTTCCTGTGTCTACGCAAGTAATATAGGTTCATACATAAACATTGGTATGGTTTTCTTGTATTAATTCCCACTACAGTGACACCCTCTTTTTCGTTTTTCGTCGTGTTTTTTCTTTTATTCTCTCTCATATTTTTTTCTCAATAATAACTTTCTTTGCCCCTCTCTCCCCCCCCCCCCCAGGCTACTGGAGCAACCGCTACCTTGCTCCCGTGGGGTGGGCGCTACTGTCCTGGAAGGTCTCGTCTTTGAGCTCGATTGGGGTTGGGTCTTGCTTGAGTATAAAGCTAATTCATGCATTTCGTTTTTAACAAAAATGTTGACTCAAGAAGAAACCGAAGAAAATAGGACTATCAAATGTTAAAAGCTTGGCTAGGGATCTTGGAAGCAAAACCAGGGGGGGGGCACCAGCCCCGTGCCCCACCCCTTGCGGACACCCATACCCACCGGGCACCACTGGTAGTATTCTTGATGGTACCGCGCGTTTGGGAGACCTTGTACTTTTTCAGTTTATTTGTCACGATCTTTTGAGCGCGCATTTTAAAACCATCACAATTATACATTCCCATCTGACACGAGTATTGGCTTGTTCGGGAAGTTTTCATCATACAGGCATGATACTATTTCTTTTATCGCTCATATTTAGGTAACAAACACTCAATGATTAATTAGCCTACTTACGTCCACCCCCCACCCTCCACCCCCATACACCCTGAGCTGACCACCCACCCACCTATTTCCCGCGGGGCCATGGCCCCGAATTTATATGGTCGGGCCGCCACTGGTCTGGGGGCTGAGGGCTGTGAGGCAGAGATTTGTTGGGTTCTAACTTGTCGACAGAATCCCTGGCAAAAATAACAGTAGGCCTACGGTTGTTGTCCGACTCCCTAGCATCATAGCCGAAGCCGAGTCCGGCGTTTCCGATGCGAAAATATATTATTATTATTATCCTTCACACAATCATATTATTTGCCAGTAGTAACAATTTTAACAAAGTAAATGTTACAAATCCGGTTATAGGCGATATTGTGTCCTTCTCATCCCCTGAAATAATACGAATATGTAAGCCGGTCATAAGATAATAAGTGCAGAAAAACATTATTCATAGATTTATTGATATGCTGTGCTGTGCTGACACGGGAGTGATCATTGATTTTATCATGAGTATACTGTTTTATGTGTATGAGTATATTACTTTTTATCGCCTTCCGTAATGGGCTATAATATTCGTTAGTGTTATTGATAGCAATTGGATAAATTATTGAAATATTGCACTGGTTTTGTATAATTTATGTTTTATTTATTTTATGCATATATTGCTCGTGTGTGTTATTATAATCTAAATAGCGTGCAACGCATATGCTATGGCAGGTGGCCATTAGAAGGGAACTGACATGCAGCAAATTGCCAAAACATAAAAAAGTAAGCATGCTAAAAACAAAGCCCAAGATTTACATTCACTGAATCCTTGTATTTATGGCCTGCTTCGAGTTTGGAAGGGGAGGTCTACTCAGTCACTCATCATGGTCCCTTTCAAACATTGCAAGATGAAAACAAAATCCACCTTGGTTCCTAGAACTGGCTCGGGCGGATAAGGAGATCGTTGCTTTGTCGAGTCCCAAGGTTCTGAATTTGTGAAAATAATTAAAACTGCTGTACCAGTACTACGACAATACTGTATATATTATAGTTTCGAATTGTAGTTCGATTTATTGGGTACATAACGTGGACAGGTGTAAATGAGTAAAATTACACTTCATTTTCTGTAGCAAATAATGTAAACACACACACAAATTGAATTTGCCCTACATTTCTTTCACAATTATTTACTATAATGCTGTAGAAATAAATGTGTGTTCATTACAAAAAAAGATTTGGATTATAATATTCAAATATAATTATTATTTAAATTGTTGACATTGTGAGGTTGAAAATCGACATAACTGGGGAAGGCAGCAGTGTGGCGGACCACCTAAATGGTTTACGAAATTGGCTGTTGCACACAAAAGATATATTAATAATGGGCAGACCTTTCCTTCAGAATCGAAATGGGTATTTGGCCGGCGTTGGGGGGGGGGGGGGGGGGGGGGGGGGGCTTCTACTCACAAGTTGCTACCTACCCGACATCATTAGGTGTCATTGATTTTGTGGTTTCTTATGTATATTATTTTTGATCGCGAGTATTGAACAGGCTATAATGACATGATAGTGTCTTAAATTTTTGTGTGTGTGTTCATTATTTTTGATCGAATCCTTAACGGGGTTTATTGGCATAAGAGCATAAATGTGACATTGCTTATTTTTTAATATATGCAATTAAAAGTAGTCGTATCACATCGGATCGGATCGGGTAGTCTCTAGAAAGGTATACCCTGATGGAAAGATTGAACATAAATTATAATTGTTATCAATTTTTGTATTTTCATTCTCACACTAGAATTATTTATGACACCTGATTGCATTATCCACTTTCTGGAGAGTTTGTTTATCTGCGCCAAATAGTGAATGAAAAGCGACAGCTTGGGCTCTGGAACGATTATGTTAGTGATTAAATGTTTATTTTATTTTATACATATCGTGAGGCGTAGAGTAAAATCAAATTACATCACGTAATAAGTTCTGTGACCGAGGGGGTAGATTCTAAATACGATTTTTTAAAATATTTAATTACATTTTTTATTGGAGGTAATATTCACGTTCAATATTAACAATAACGCGCCATATTATGCTATGACCGAGTTGAAAACCTATATGAAACCCTTTTCAAGAGATACAAATCAAATCATTCACTTGAGAGAAGTATTTGACTCCAACACGTTAGAAAAATTATTCAAACAATAAAAAAAAATAATATTTTTGAGTGCAATATTAGCTCATCAAACTCACATTCGGGCTCTTGTTGAGAGGATTTGTAATAACTGGTACAATCTGACAGGCAAAGTTCTAATCAATCGACGAAATGTATTATGGTGATTATGATATGAATTTTTTTATCATTATGTGTGTAAAAACATCCTTCAAAATATAATCATACACATCGAGAATCAACCACAAAACACATCTTGTTGTTGTAGCCTATACCGTAATGCTTTTAGTGTGGACTTGTCGTGACGTGACTTGTGTTTTCCCGTTTAATTGAAGGTAAATTTAGGGAACCCATCTGTAAGTCTCCTCCACTCGCAGACGCAGACGGATGTCAATCAATGGTCGGACAGAAACCCTGTACTATACATTCCTCGTCAGTCGTCACCTCGTGCACTGTCTTCCAATGGTGTTGCTACTTGTCTCATTTCCATCTCCCGAATCAATCGGTTGTGTCATTTCAATCATCAACAAAAGGAAGAAGATTCAATCGCAATTGTTCAAATGATTATAAATTCCATTTCCACTTTGACTTCGTGTACAAGGAATAGAATTCGGATGATTAGTATCAATTGTGTTGTGCATTGTTATTATAAAATGATCTTGATACATATGTGACTAAAAACACTTATCAATACGTAATCAAATGAAATTTCTGTTGTGTTTTCAGAAAATACAATGTAAATTCCAAATATGTGTATTATCCCCCAATGAGACACAAGATTGTGTCTCACTCTCATTACAAGTGAAACGTTTATATCACAATACAACTTTACTTATATAAATGCTGTAGGAATCAATTTTTTGTTCCTTTACAAAAGTAAACTTTTCAATAATTATTTAAATTCGTCGCGATTGTTAGATTGACAGATTTGATGAAGGTAGCAGTGTGGATGATAACGGTTGTAAACTAAATTGGTCTGTTGTAAAGTTTTGCACACAAAGAGATATTTATAATGGCTGGACCCTTCTTCCAGAATCTGTTATTCTTTTATGTCAATACTTCAATACCTAGAGAAGAAGACCCTTTTTTTGCTCTAAAACGCTCGCCCTCGCCCCCCACCCCCGCAAACCCCTAAAGAGATCAGCCTTCCACTCACAGACGTCTGAGAAGTTGCCTACCTTTACGGGGCACTTTCAACCAAACCACATTCAAACGCCGCGTAGTTTTGACCAGTAGCGCCCAACTAGCGGATTTGCTTGAAACTAACCAAAGGGAAAACCTGACCTTAATGTGTATGTGAAATATGAACGTTGTAGCCCCACCCGTTTGGTCAGAATCGGCCCAAATGGCACGAAAATATCGCACTAAAAATCGAAAAAAATCGTAAAAGTACGATATTCATGAGAAATAGTTTCTTCGATTGTACCCAAAAAACGTGGCAAGTCTAAGTTCAGAGAAAACGAAGGTCGTGTCAAATTTTCATCAAGATCGCATATGCCGTTTGCCCGGTAGAGAGCGAACAAACAGACGGAAAAACATAAAAAAAACAAAAAAAAAAAAAAAAAAAAAAAAAAAAAAACACATCGAGCTAAATTTTTTGGGGGGTCGGTGAAATTGAAGTCTTCGCTTTCGCTCATCCAAAAACGCTAAAGTCCCGCCGCGTTGATGGATGAGCTTTTTTAAAGTTTTTATTTTGCGTGGGATATCTTTACTTTTGCAAGTGCTTTGTTTTTCTGCCGACGCATTGTAGGTGATTGTTGTCAAGTTTCTATTGTTTCTTGTTAATTTGTTATTATTTATCGAAAAAATCTTACATAAAAAGCTATATTTCTATGGATTCTAGCTAACTTTTTCAACATTTTCTTTCAAAAGGTACTACATCACCATAACCTTAATGTCCATGTATAATATGAACGTGGTAGCCCCACCCGGTTGGTCAGAATTGGCCCAAATGGCACGGAAATATCGCACAAAAAGTCAAAAAACGTATATTAAAAGCTTTATTTCTCTCGATTCTGGCTAACTTTTTCAACTTTTTCTTTCAGAAAGCAATACATCACCATTACCTTAATGTCCATGTGAAATATGAACGTTATAGCCCCATCCGTTTGGTCAGAATTGGCCCAAATGGCACGAAAATATCGCACTAAAAATCGAAAAAAATCGTAAAAGTACGATATTCATGAGAAATATTTCTTCGATTGTACCCAAAAACGTGGCAAGTCTAAGTTCAAAGAAAACAAAGGTCGTGTCAAATTTTCATCAAGATCGCATATGCCGTTTGCCCGGTAGAGAGCGAACAAACAGACGGAAAAACAAAAAAAAAACAAAAAAAACAAAAAAACAACCGAGCTAAATTTTTTGGGGGGTCGGTGAAATTGAAGTCTTCGCTTCGCTCATCCAATTATTATTATTGTTATCCCCGATTAGGCCTAAAGGGGATTTCACCCGCTAAACTGAAAAAAACATATTTCATCCAGGCTAACTAGTCATGAATTTACAGAGTTACTGAAAAATTATTGGGTCCACCATGACCAGAAAAAAATTGTCAAATTTGGTGATTTTCGAGCTAGGTCCCATCAGACAAAATCTCCCATTAGAAATAACATGGGGACGATCTTTATGCCCCGTGACCTTCGAGAATTTTGATCAAAACAATATTGACGTTCATTGACCTATTCTGAAACCAACCTTTTCTGTAAATTCACTTTATTTTATTTTTGTGATTTGGGCCAGTCGTTCGGTCAAAATATGCTGATTACCAAGAATGTGTGTGATTTCGGAAAGCATATTTTGAGTGTATGTTTGTGTTGTGCACAGTTTCAAGACACGATGCTTGCAATGACCATTTAAGATTCATACAATACTCTATTATCTATGTGGATAAACTAGGAAGCTTCGCAAACGCTTTTTCAGGCGCGTTGTTGGTAGCAATTTTGCATTGAGCTGCCATGTGTGTTTGCAGATGGTATTAATGAATATCGTTTTCCATTGCTATGGCCTGCCAAAAGGAATGGATTTTTACGCAAGGGAAAAGGGGGCCACCCAAAGTTTTTGGTGATTTTGGGGAAATTTTAAAGAAATCGCAAAAAATTTTTTAAACTAAAATTATTTCTATGTGGAAAAAATAGGAAGTTCCAAATTTTTTTCACCTTTTAGGGCATTGGTGATTGGGGTTTACAAGGGTTTAAAGAATTGCCCCTTTGCAGGTTTCCCAAACCGGAAAGGGTTTTTTTTTTAGACAAGATAATTTGGGGGGGGGCCCATAAACCCCATTAAATCAAGAAAAAGTGGTTTATAAGCGAAGTTTTTTTTAAAAAAAAACAAAAACCAAAAAAAAAAAAAAAACCCCCCAATGGAAAAAAGGGGCTTGAAATTAAAGGCCCTCCACCAAATTTAACCCCCATTGGTAGGTTTTACCGAATTTTTAAAAACCCCCAAAAAAAAAACAAAAAAAAAGGGGGAAATTTTTTTGGTTTTTTCCCTCCGGGAAAAATGGAATTGTTCGCTGTCCCAAACTTTTTTCATTAAAATCAGACCAAAATGCCGAGTGAAATTATAAAATTTATCGCTCAAAAATAAAAAAAAAATTTTCTTTTTAAAATTATTTTTTTTGGTCCCCGGGGGTTTCCCCACCAAGGGGGATCCCCCTTTAAAAAAGTTTGGGCATTTGAGGTAAGTGGTGATTTTAAAGGGAAACTGTAAAGGGGGGTTTTAGGTTTAAAAACATTTTAAAAAATTTTTGGTTCAAAAAAAAAATTCCTTTTGGTGAAAAAATTTGAAAAAATTTCCCAAAAATTTGCGGTGGTTTAAATTTTCCCTTTCCCTTTCCCCATTCCTCAGGCACTTTAATTTTTTGTTCTATTTTAAAAAAGAAAAAAATTAGGCCAAAAAATTTATATTAAAACCTTAAACCATCATAAAAATTTTAAAAAAATTTTAAATAAAAATTTTAATGGTTTTAAGGTTTTTTTTCGGGGTTTTTTTTTAATAAATTTTCCCAAAAAAAATTTTTGGGGAAAGGGGGGGGCCGGTCTTTAACATTTTTTTTTTTTCCCCAAAATATAAAAAGGGGGTTTTTCCCAATCTAAAAAAAAGTTTATAACTCTTTGTCTTAAAATTAAAAAAAAATTTAAAAACAACCAAAAGCAAAAAAGAAAAAAAATCAAAAATTTTTTAAATAAAATTTTTTTTCGAACCACGTGGCCCAAATTAAAAAACCCTTTAGCGGTTTTTACAAAACCCGATTTGGGAAAATCCAAATTTTTTTTTGAAAGTTTTAAAAAGGGGACTGTCAAAATAAAAAAAATTTTTGGGGGAAAATTTAAAAATTTGTTTTTTTTATTTTTGGAAAAAAGGGGGAAAAAATTTAAATCATTTTTTGGGTTTTTTTCCCCCTATTTTTGAAAGACAATCCCCACACAAAAAAAACAAAAAAAAAATTTAAGGCACCAAAAAAAAAATAAATTTAAAAAAGGGGCCCCCCCTTTTTTAAAATTTATTTAATCGAAAAGGTTTTCTTTTCGGGTTTTTGAAAGGGGGGAAAATGAATTGTTTTTAATTTCGAATGTCTAAGTTTTTTTTCCCCAAAATTTTAAAAACAATTTCAATTACCTTTTAAATCTTTTGGGGAATGGGGAAATAAAGCTTCCAAATTTTTTTTAAAAATTTTTAAAAAATTTTTTTAACCCTTTTAGGAATTTTCAAAAAAACATTTCTTTCAAAATCTAAAAATTTAAAAGTTATTTTTTTAATACTTTTCCCCCGGCCCAAAAAGCTGTTTTTTTTTTAAAATTTTTTCCCAAAATTTTTAATTTAAAAATTTTTAAATTTATTTAAAATGTTTTAAAAAAAAAAAAATAAAAAAAATTTGGGTTTTGCCTTTTTTGTTTGCTTAGTAACTTTGAACACAAAAAAATAAAAAAAAAGAAAAAAAAAAAAAAATTTAAATTTTTAAAAAACCAAATTTTTTTTTAAAAAATTTGATAAATTGGACAAAATCCCAAAATTTTTTCATAAAACAAAAAAAAATCAAAAAAATTTTAAAATTATTAAAAAAATCTTTCAAAATTTTAAGTAAAAAAAAATTTTAAAATTTTTGCCCAAAAAAAAAAAAAAGGGTTAAAAGAAAAAAGCAAAAAAAGCGTTTTATGAGTTTTTTTACGAAATAAAATTTAATTTTTCAAAAAATTTAAATTTTTTTTAAAAAATTTTTAAATCAAAAAAAATTTATTTTAAAAAAAACGAAAAAAAATTTTTAAAAAAAAAAAAAAAAAAAAAAAATGGCGATTTAATGAGAAAATTTTTTATTTCGCTCAAAAACGTGGCAGTTCTAAGTTCAAAGATTTCAAGGCCCCCTTTTAAAAAAAAAGGGGTTTTGGGACCCGGAATCGTGTTAAAAAAAACAAAAAAATACAAACAGAGAAAAAATAAAAATAAAAATTTTATTTTTTTTCCCGTGTAAGAAATGGAATCTTCGCTTCGCTCGTCGCTATCCAATTTAAAAAGCGCAAAAGGGGAAAGGTAGACGAGCTTGACCCCTTTTTTTGGTCTAATTTTTTTTGGTGTCAAAGTTTGGCTGTTTAATTTTTCAAATTTTTTTTATGGTGGGATCTCGCTAGGAAAACGCTTTAAGTCCCCCCCGCGTTGTTGGATGAGCGTAATTTAAAGCATTTAGCTGCCGGATTTTTTCTGTGTTCTGTGAAAAAAACATTTAAAATTGAAGATTTTTTAAATTAAATTAAATTTAAAAAAGAATAATTAAATTTTTAATTTTTTAATTAAACGTAATTTTTAAAAAAAAAAAAAAATCGAAAATTTCGAATTTCATAAGAAAAATTATTCGATTTTGCTCAAATTCCCACGAATATATTAATTCTTTAAATTAAGGTTCTGTGAAAAAATCATTCAATCGGAAAAAAAGCATGAGGGGTTATAAGTCAAAGAATTGTTTTAAAAAATAAAAAACAGTAAAAAATTTTGATTTTCATCAGAAATAATTTTTTCGATTTCCTCAAATTCATACGAAAATCTTAATTCATAAAATTATGGTTTTGTGAAAAAAAACATTAAACGAATAAATATGTAGATATTGTGAAGCGAAGAAACATTTAAAAATGAAAAAAATCGTTTAAAAATTTTGATTTTATGAGAAAAAAAATTTTTGATTGCGCTCAAAAACGTGGCGTTCTAATTTAGAGATTTTTGAAAGTCTCCGCAAAAATTTTGACCCCTTTTACATTTTTTTACTTAATACATAAATTTTCGTGTTAGTGATACATCCATTTTACTCTAGACAAAATAAAATTGCACGTACTTTTACATTTAACAGTACCAGTTGCAAATAAAATTTTGAAAAGATTTTTTTTCTGCGAAAATGTAGAAATGTACAAAAGCTTTACCCCCTCTTTTAGATTCAAGCTTTTGATTTAGGTTAGTTTTCCCCTTTCAAAAATTTTTGTACGTGTGGATATCTTACTTTCAAGATAAGTAAAAATAATTCATTACCCTTTAAATAAGGATGACCACAGATAAAATACATAGGCCTATAATTTAATTAGTTATTTTAGGGGAAAAGCCAAATCGTTTTTAGACGAGTGATGAGCCATGTGTTGAGTAACCGGTAACATTTTTTTTTTCCCCTTACCTTAGGCCTCCCTAGCCTATCATATAGGCTACATTGGAGCATTTTGGCCCAAACTATGGGCCTAAACATTTTCAAAAACTCCCGGACCAACAATCTAACATTTAAACAAGACCCGGGAGTCACACGGGAAAATTTTAGTTGAAGACGCCAAAAACAGCAACCCCGGCACGTGATTCCACCCAAAAATTTTTATCAATACGAAAAAAATTATCAAATCAAAGCAAAAAGTTCCCGGGTACCCAATGACAGCTACTGTTAACTACGATTGGCGTTTCCCTAGTTAGTTTTCCCAAAGCGCCTTGTAGCCGAAATGTGGGAGACGTGGGTTCAACCCCCGGGGGGAAAGTTTGTAATTTTAATTGCATTTTTCAAAAAAAATTAAACATGTTTGAAATGCAAAAAACGCAGTTTTTGTCCATCATCTGTGGTAAATAGGGGCCCACTATGGTTTAAAATAGCCAGACGAAATACGTGAAAAATTTGCAAGGGTTTACTCAATTACGTGCGGAATTTGGGGGTACCTGACGTCCCAAAAAATTTGAGACCTTTCATGGGCACGGCATTCACGGCCAGGGGAAAAACAAAAAAAAAAATATCTTTTCAAAATCTAAAACATTGTCGTTAAAATAATTTTAAAAATTTGGGAAATCATTTTTCGTTTAAATTTTTCTTGAGGTATCGCAATGAATCTTTTGATTTTGTAACAGTTTTCAAAAAAACTCGTACGGGTTCCGTTTTAAAAATTTTAGCGCAATTTGTTCAGCGATTTGGCTGATTTTCACTACACACACACACCACACACGCACGCACCCCAGAAAAACCCTAAGGGCGTTTAAGTCGAAAGGAAACATACGTTCGCTACGCTCACTCGTTCAATTAAAAACGTAGAAACTTAAAAAAAAGTACGGTTATTTTTATTTGCCTGGGATTGGATTACCTATTTTATGCTTAGAAAAAAGTGAGTTATTTTTTCAATCAATCAATATAGGGTTTTGAATAATATCATCGATGATAATATGGGGGAGAAAGCCCAAAGACCAAAGATCATAAAATTTATGTTTTTTTTTTTTTGCTTGAAGAGGGGCTTCAAAACAAGCACTAGTTTTTTTTAAAGTTCAAATGTAAAAATGATTGAAAAAATGGATTGAATAAAAATATGTAAAGTGTACAGTGTAAGTGCAGAATGTTAGTTTTGAATTAATTTTATCAATTATTATTAAAAACATCATCTTATTGGTGGTGCATAAACTTTTCTCCCCTTTAAAAACCCGTCCTTGTAAATGTAGTACCCTTGAAGTACAGCGTTTTCCCTATTTAAAAATCAGATTTTTTCCCATTTTGGGTGATCGGGAAAAATCCCCGGGGTGTAATTGTTTTTTTTTTTTACAATTCGAAATTAAAAAAAACCCCCCCCAACCCGGGAAAGAACACGGATCTCCCAATTCCAGGGGACGTCTTTAACCCCCTAGACCATAGGACGGGTAATTTAATTCCCGAATTTTAGTTTATTATACATCTGAATGGATGTGAATGTGGGAGATCCCTTTGGGTTTGATTCCCGGTTGGGCGGACTTTTTTAATTTGAATTTTGTAAATAAAAATAATAGATTATTATAAGAAATTTACTTTTCACCCCTGCAAAGTCTCATTAGAACCGGGAAGTTTGCGAGGGTGTGTTGCAGCAAATCAGGGGGTCGGAAAAGCGGGTTTATCATGCGGCTGCGCTGGGGAAATACACACGGTTTTTTGGGGCCCACTACACACTCTGTTTCTCTACTCTCTGTTTGGGGAAAAAGTTTTAAACTGGTACCAGAAAACTAAGTACCCGTTTAGAAAGGGGGCTGCCGTGGCTCAATATTTTAGAGTACCCCAATCCTCGGATGGGTTATTTCGGGTTAAAATTTTAAATTTAATTGAGTCCCACTTTACAGAAACCCACAAAATGAAAAGTTGAAGCCCAGTTTATCACCAGCGTCACTGGGACCCAGTTTATTGAGGACCACAGTAGATCTACCCGGCGGTGGCGTGCAAACTGCAAAGTCCAATTCAGGTGACTACTTCCGGTTCAGCCCTTCAGAAACGTTGATAAGCGTATTGGATTATTTCATCTGGAATATCCACATATTTTTTACTTAATCCTCAGTGTTTAGTGACATCCAATGGTTCAAAAGAAGGTAAATACTTTATTTTACATCGCCCAATTTATTTAGGCTAAAGTTTTCGCCATATTTTAATTGCAACGCAAAAAAAGTGCAGGCCTAGGCTAGGGTCCTATGCGATTCTGCCAAAATTTGTGACATGCGACGTTCGTCTAGATATATTCTAGGCCTCACCATTAGCCTAGATAATATGGGCCTCATTACTTTTCCGGATTTATAAGCTCTAGGCCTAGGCCTAATGTATTTTTGTTAATTGTGATCGCTTCATTTCTGCCTAGGCTTTAAGCAGTCGAGTCTAGGCCTAACCTCAAGCGGTCGAGTCTATGCTAGGGCTAGGCCCTAGGCCTACTATTTTAGCCTAGGGCTAGCCTAGGCCTAGGCCTAGGAAAGTGGGCCTGTACCGTATTGAGGCCTAGGCCTAGGCCTAGCCTACTTCTTCGGCTTGGGGATCCAACTTTTCAACTCAGTTTATCTCCTTTAAAAACATCGCAAAACCTGTTCAAATTAGAAATAAATGAAGAATTAGGGCCTAGCCCTACTCATTATTAACGATTTATAAATACTAATCACATTGAAAATAGGGGCTAGCCTATACTAAGGTTGTGTTCCGCAAAGGCGACCAGAACGACCAGTCTGCGACCAATGGAATTTAAGTAAACACAATTCGCACCAATGACAGATCAGATTTGCAAGAAACGTATGCGATGCGTTGCTGTTTTCACTGTTGTGGTCGAGACCAAGAAGCCCACAGTTTTATTCCGGTCGTGGGCTGGTCTTGAAGAAAGCGCGGTTATTTCAAATTCTTTCATTGGAAATCATGGAATAATGTCAACTTCCGACAATGTTCCTGTAACTACACATGGGTAGACAATAATTCATTCATTCTTTCATTTATTTAGTAAATGATATGATTTATGTAACAATTTAACGAGATATCACAACTTTTCATTAAAACACGGCCTTGTAGATGCAAGCACCATTTCGGAGCCAAGGCAGTACCCCAACAATCAGACGTTGAGTGAAACAATGAAAATAACAATACCCAGTCGTGCCCAGAATGGTCGACCGGTCGCCTTTACGGAACACAACCTTATTATACAGAATAATGATCACACAAAACGCTCACAAATTACCTCGTCTTGGTCCGTTACTGCTATGTTGTCATTAACCTTTTCAATGCTGGGTTTTGAACAAGAGCACCCAACACCCCAGTGCTGGGTTATTATGAGCAAAATGTCAATTTCTCTCACTTGTAGGCCTATTTGATAGTTTAACTTATCAAAATGTTTCCTCATACTTGAAATGAAGTAGATTTCATTACCATACATAGGGGCCTACCTTGTTTTGCTTTTATAGGCCTACTGTCAAGACTATTATTTACATGTGACAATTGCCCTAGCATGGGCCTACGTAAGTGTGTGCTGGTTTTCATCACCTAGGACTATACTGGCAACGTCCTCTACTTTTCTATTATTTCAACCTTAACTTTTTTTAGTCTATGATTGCTAAACAAAAACAAGTAGGCCTATGGATATGGATCATAAACCTCTTCATTACAACCCATTTTGCCTAATAAATGTGTCATTTCATCATTAGGGTTACCAACTTTGGTCAACTAGAATTCCGGACAAAGCTCGAATTTTAGTGGGTACACAAGGGGTCTGGGACGAAGCCCCAGCCGCCGGAGGCGAAATTTTTTTGGACCCTTTTAACCTTCAAAACAGCCGGATACGTAATTTAAAGATTCAATGACTTGGATATATTCAAGTTTTAATTCTTCTTTTTGGGAGGCGAATTGCCTACCAGTTCCATCTCACGATGCAACAATCCGACAGAAAACACAGGAAAATCGCTCACTGTACGTCGACGACACGACACGTCTGGCCACGGTCGCTAAACAAACGGACTAATACTAAGCTGAAATCTCATGTTTCTGCTTGCGCGCCAGTGCTGATTGAGTTACGTTGGCCTTGGCCGGCGGAGTTCAAGTAGCGCCTGCGCCTCGCCAAGTGCGCATACAATACAAAGGGGTTGGGGAGGGGTAGTAGTGAGACAGGGCAGTCACGAGCACGACTAGCTAGGAGTGGGACTACGGAAAGGCGGCTACATGAAAGAAACTAACTTTTATTCCAAATTACCAAACCAACTGATGTAGGGGTCAATGTGGGTAATTGGAAACACTTTTAGTGTTTTTAAACTTTGAACTTATTTGTAGGCTAGGGTATTGATAGGAGAGAAAAAATGTAAGGAGCAAAATTGTGCTTTGGCATGTAAACTAAATCATGACACCAACAAGAATTTCATGGAAGAATATTGCATGGTATTTTTATTGCTTTTTTTAAAAACTCGAATATGTTTCCAATTACCCTGGATATTGGGGTAGGCCTAAATGGAAACAGCCATGGTACAACTTGTAGACCCATAAGGAAACTAAAGTAGGGTAATTGGAAACAAAGCATTTTAAGCTGTGATTCTAACACAAAAAAAAATAATACATTATGATACAAACTGTAGATTCTGTGTACATTTAAAGAAAACATTCCGTCGCAACGCAGAATTGTACGGAAAATCTCAAAAGCATCACAAGCATGAAAATAAGGCTGTTGTATAAAAAAAGTTGTATTTTGTATTTAAATATTAATACAATCATCACTTAAAATTAAATTTACAAAAACTACATCAACAGATTGGTAAATTACCTACAAAATCAAAACATGCATCGATTGGGCAAATGGAAACGTTAGCTGCGGTTTTTTGGATTTCCCGTGATTTTGGGGGAAAAAAATAAAATGCACATATTTTCAATGGCATCTTGGTGTGGGTCCAAGACACAGTCCACAGTGCCAAGTTTATCTTTATTGGACCAGCAAATATATTATTTGTCAATACCGAATCGTGGTCATCTCTTCGAGGGTATCTTTCCTTCCAAAACATGATAATCTGAAGCCTAAGTAAGAAGGCTGTGTAGTCAGACACTGTTGCCAACTTACCTTACTTTTAAACCAAACATTTAAATGTGTTTCCATTTACCCCTGAAATTTGTCCATAGCTTAACATGGATCTTTTGGCTTTGTTTCCAATTTCCCTGTATGTTTCCAATTACACCTAATTCATGTTTCCAATTACCCCCAAGTATGAGATAATAGGGGAATTGGAAACATTGCTTATCAGGAGAAACTTAAAAATTATCTAAATTTCACCTGTACCATATTGTTGACTAATAAGTCTTTATTAATTTCCATCCAAGAACAAATTTCTTAAAAACAAAATAAGGACCATAACAGGGGAAACTTTGAGAAGTGTTTCACATTGAAACAAGTTTTTTGTGTAGAGGTTGGTTGCAATGTGTATGACATGCATATCATCTTAACAGTAGAAGCTGTACGGTAACTACTTGCACATTTTCCATAAAGGTCTGGACCATGCTATCTAACAATTTTTTTAAAATTTGAACTTCACAGAAGTTATAAAGGGCGTTTCCAATTACGCCCTGTTTCCAATTACCCACATTACCCCTACCAACTTTAGAGAGAAAAAACACTAATTCATTGCAATAGGTACTCTAAAATTCAATAAAATGTAGTACAAATATGACTTTTTCACAAATTCCGGACAAAGTGCCGTCCGGAATGAGGCAATTCCTCTTTCCGGACAAAGGCATCAAAATCAGGACTGTCCGGAGAAACTCCGGACGGTTGGCAACCCTATTCATCATCCTAAACTTTTCCAGATGCCATTATTATCTTCACTTGTTGTTCTGTCAATTTACACTACTGAAATAACTGACAGAGCCATCTGTGGTCAAACTACCAAACTAGAAGATGGTTGAACAGCTTGCACATAAGAGTGCAGCACAGTTGACAAAATCGACTTTTAGAATCGATTATATCAATCAGAAGCAACAAGCGCGCGCGTTTCGAAACAACCTCAGCTCGAGTATACTCGACGGCCGCACTGGGGAAACAAGATGGCGGCATCGAGTATACTCGACGGCCGCATAGAAAAGGTTAAGATCTTCGTTTATTTCACTTAGTACCAACCTTCATCACAAAAATACTCCACCTACAAAACCTTTATCGTCGCTTTTTTTAAACGCAGTGGATATTCGTACAGTCAGCCGTACGACTAGTGCAAAATTATTCGTACGGTCAGCCGTACGATACCACCTAACTAGGCCAATAGCTTCAAATATCACAGTGCATTGTGGCAGAGTGGTAGCGCGTCCAAATTCTATGCGAAAGGTCGGCGGTTCAAATTTTCGTTTGGTCGTTTTTTTTTTTACCTACCATTCTATTTGGGTCCATATTTTTTCTGCAAATGATTTTACTACATTCGGCCCCGTCGCAAACACAATTCTAGATGATAAAAGCGTTTAAAAAGTGCTAGGCCTAGGCCTATTTTAAGGAAAAGCCTTATCTCTACACCTCGACGTGTAGGTAGGCAGCCTAAAAAGGACTTTTGTTTAAAATAGAAACGTTAAAGGTCTTGGAAGGTTTTTTGTTGTTAATAAAACAGCAAAAAAGGACAACGACAACCGAAAAAGGACTTTCGTTTAAAATAGCGATGTTAAAGGTCTTGATGTTTTTTTGTTGTTACTAAAACAGCAAAAAAGGAAGACGGAAGGACGACACTTTTATTACGGCGCGCCTTTATCCAATCAGATCATTGACCGTACGAATAATTTTGCACCAGTCGTACGGCTGACCGTACGAATATCCACAGCCTTTTTTAAATATACGGTAGGCCTAAAGGACTTTCAACGCAAAAGTACTTTCGTTTAAAATAGCGGAGTGTATATTCTTTTGTTAGATTCTCGGCATAGGGTAGGCCTACCCCGGTTCAAACCGACGTGCGCACGCATCTCTGCTGCAGCCAACTTACACAATGCGATAGTAACTACATTAACAAAACAATAAATTTGCCTTGTTACTACTTTATATTAACAACTAGGCCTACTTACGCTAGGTTAGCCGCACTTTCCGCTGGCTACAGTGCGCCGCGCTAGTTCTAGGATATAATCGATAGGCCTAAGAGCGCACCCGAAATCCTTTCCGTTAGGAGTAGCCTATTTTTGATTGATGATTTTATTTTAATCCCAACGTACTATTTGTAGGCCTATACATCGTTGATACGTTGAGAACCCGACCAATAGCAAGCATCCAACGTATTAATAAATTTGCGATCTTGCGTAGCCCTACGTCCAACGTATCAATATACACGGGGTTAAAATAGCGACGTTAAAAAGGGTTTGAGTTTTTTTTTGTAGGCCTAACTATAACAGCACAAGCGTAATAATTTTCTTTTGGTTTTTCAAATTATATTCTTGTTAGTTACGTTACAATTAGGAAAAGGCCAATCAGCTAGTTTAGTATGATTGGAGAAGGGTTGACAGGTTGGAAAAACATAGAGAACATGAAGAACATAAAACCCAGCCTGAAGGGCTGGGGGGGACAAAACCTTTTACCTGCTGATGACAACTGTAGCGTATTTTAATTTTATTTAAAGTTGTTTGTTGAACAACTTTAAATTAGCTACAGTTGTCATCAGCAGGTGAAAAGTTTTACCAACAACTTTAAACTAGGAAAACGCTAAAGTCCCGCCGCGTCGATGGATGAGCTTTTTAAAGTTTTAAGTTTGCGTGGGATATCTTTACTTTTGCAAGTGCTTTGTTTTGTTGCCTACGCATTGTAGGTGATTGTTGTCATGTTTCTATTGTTTCTTGTCAATTGGTATTATTTACCGTAAAAAACTTATATTAAAAGCTTTATTTCTATGGATTCTGGCTAACCTTTTCAACTTTTTCTTTCAAAAGGTACTACATCACCATAACCTTAATGTCCATGTATAATCGTGGGCTGACAGCGAAAACTCACTAACTCCATTTTTCAAGTTCTGAGATAAATGAGTTTAGTTTTTAGGTTCAGTATAAAATCAGTATAAAATCAGTATAAAACCTCTTGTAGCTCGTAATAATAGTCCATTTAGGAGTAAGTGAGTTGTTGCAGCAGAAAGAGCGATTTTTTCTGAAGAAAATGTATATACTAGTTTATTTTCGTCAATTTTGGAGTTAGTAAGTTTTCGCTGTCAGCCCACCAAACGGGTGGGGCTACAACGTTCATATTATTATAATATATTTATATAGTTATATATATAATATAGTATAATATAGTTCATATATTATTATCATATTATGAACGTTGTAGCCCCACCCGTTTGGTCAGAATTGGCCCAATTGGCACTAAAATATCGCACAAAAAATCAAAAAACTTGTATTAAAACTAAAAGCTTTATTTCTATGGATTCTGGCTAACTTTTTATTTCAATAGGTACTACATCACCATAACCTTAAGGTGAAAGAATATTCTTTTAGATCGCCGTGTTGGAGTTTCGTCGGTAAAGAAGGCGGCTATTTAACTCGCAAATAGGCTTGCTTCAAGTATTTTTCAGATTTTTCTCATTGGTTACTATTGTAACTTGGTTTTTTGGGGGGAGACTCACTAGGTGAAAGTGGGAGTAAACTTTTGTTATACTATGGAGAGGATTTATAGTCCATTTTATGATCAACTGAGAGTAGCTGTTTTGGCGTTGCTTCCAAATGCAGAACAGTTTGGCTAGCCCCAACTTTCTTTGTGTCGTCTTAATAGGGGTTGCAGCTAGGAGTCCTTGTGTTATTGTTGTCTGTTTGCCAATCCCTTCCTTCCTTCAATGGCCATGTTGTAAACTACCTTTTCTATCATAAAGTTTATTGAGGTCTGACAACGATTTTACCCTTCCCAACTCAGAGCCACATCCACAACTAATAAAATATTTAAATTAAAATTAAAAAGAATTAAATTAATATTCATATCATACCATATTCTACAACAAGTGGAACACTTTACGTATAAAATAAAAGATATCACTACCGCCGCTACGAAACAACCCGATAAAAAAAATAAAAAAAATAAAAAAAATGACATTTACGTATATTTGACACCAACGCACGTGCGTTCGAATCCCGCGTAAAATACCTTTTTATTTCGTCATTGACTCAATAATGACATATTTTATTATTTATAACAGCTGATGTTTAACAGTAAAAGACGGAATTCACAAACAGATACCAACAATATTATGGTTATATTATCAAAAAACTTTTGCCACGGTAACATTGGTTATAATTTGCATTGAATTGAATGTGTGAGTGTGTGTGGGGAGGGGGGGGGGGAGGTATCTTGGGAGAAACGTGGTCAAAACATGATAGATTGCGAACAAATGTTTTG
The DNA here is from genome assembly GCA_024449915.1 of Sweltsa coloradensis. Classification (NCBI taxonomy): domain Eukaryota; kingdom Metazoa; phylum Arthropoda; class Insecta; order Plecoptera; family Chloroperlidae; genus Sweltsa; species Sweltsa coloradensis. The sequence goes on from JAMZAV010001102.1 coordinate 107,596, forward strand.
TCACCATCTTATCATAATTTGGACGGTTCCTTTTCTATTGTGGAAAATTGTAACCAGCAACATATTATTGTTTTTATACCAAATCGAAAGAAGTAAAATGAAAACACAGCCTGTACCGGGATTTAAACCCGGAACCATCGGCAAAGGAAACGTGAATAAACCAACTTAACAAACCCGTCACAATACTGAGATTGACCCGTATTCATGACCGCCCTTTATCCGTTGATGCGCCTATATTTGCTTTGTCATTGTCTTCCTCTTGTGCATGTTATATTTCCATTATCAAGCAAGTTACTATAAACTGGAAGCATAGACGATAAAAGTTCTTTATTTAATTCACGGAGCTAAAAAGCCTATTATACAACCGAAAGTTGTGAACATCATGACCACCCTGACAGTGGCTTGCTTTTATATGAATGTATGCTTAATTTCTCTGCTTCCGGTGCAAAATATCGTGGGTTGGTGTCGGTGGTGCCGACAGGGCTTAACATTAAAAACGCTTTGACATGTATTTATGTATCAATATGTATACAGGATCGGTATATCTGTAGCTGTGTTTTTTATGTACATGTTGTGTTGTTACTGTATACTTTTATCTTTATTTTTATATTATTGTTAGACGACACAATCTACAATGATTTGTATTTTGTATTGGGGTGAGTAAGGGTAAAAATGAGACACTTTCAAACTTTGCCACCTAATACAAAAAGTTGAAGAGATATTCAAAAACAATAAATATGTGCTGAAAGTGTGTTTCAAGGTGATCAAAATGCAATATGCTATAGGTAATATATCAAGCTTAGGCCTAGATTAGTATATTTAAAAAATAAAAACTGTGTCTCATTTTTACCCACACCTTGGGGGCAAATATGAGACACCCATGGGGCAAAACTGAGACAGGTGGCTAGCTCTTAGAGGATGTAGAAGAGGATTGTGGCGGGGTAAAATTAAGACAGTGTGGGGCATTTTCTACACAATGCAAAAAAAATTATTTGAATCGCTTGATTAGTTTATAATATACAAACATGACAAGTTCGATATATTTTAACGACGAGAAAAAGGTACTTTTCATAGAGTAGGTAAAGTCATGAAACATCTTCATAAAAAATCAGAATACTTGCAAAAATTTGTTGAAAATGTATTTTAATAGGAACAGAAGGGGAAAAAAATATATGATCAATAGGACTATTTTTTACGATTTTCTGAATGAAATCGCGCACATAAGTCTAAAAAGGGTACTTTACTCCAATGTCAACAGGACCTGGAAACTTGTATTGAAACGATCGCCAGAAGTTACAATCTCTGCTTGAACCACTTGACTAAAGTTAATTGGGCTAATGTCATCCTCAATAGTTGTAAATAGGTTTTTACACAGATAAACACATGAATACCTACATTATTGTATAGTTTGTACTTTGTATGGAACAGTAAATAAATCGTCATCATCTTCAATTGACTGTACAATGCAGGCAAACTGAAAAAATACTTTGGGTCTTTGGCCTGGAAAAGCCACAAGCACATAGTCTCCTTCATTGATCATTGTTTCCTTGTGTGCAGGCACATTTTGCTTGGGCTCATCATGATTTGTATCTTCAATATCTTCCATTTCATCATCCGTGTCGCCACTGGCCTGCACCCATTCCTCATCGGAATCTGAATCATTTGATTCAATAGGCCTAGGCCTTGAGCTATGTTTTTTCTTCTTATCGTTCCAGGTTCCTCCTTTGATGGTAGGCCTTGCTTTTTTGGTCGACCCACTTTTTGTTAATTACTTTAGCCCCTCAGTCAATCTACTTTGTTTGTTTTGCCTCAGTTTTGTTTAATTTTTGAAAGAAGCAATTCTTCAAATGATTTTCGCCGTCCTGAAATAGGCGCAGCCCTTGACGTACTTGGCCCCGACTCATCCACAGAGGATTCAACAAAGCTTTTTTTCTGGTGGATCACTAACGCGTAGTGTTTTGTCAGTATTAAAAATGCAAAGAATAAGAAAAGCCGTGCCTACCAACTGTCATTGTCAACTGTCTCACATTTGCCCCAAATGGTGTCTCATTATTGCCCCCTGACTTTGAGCAGAAATTATGCATTATCTATCAGCTTGGGATGCATTTACTTTGTTGCATTACAAAATATAGAATTTCACCTTTCTAGAAATGTAAAGATCAGTGTAATCAGACTTCAATTGTGGATATTTTAGCGAAAGTTCTGAACCTCAAAACGAAAGATTTTCGGGGGGAAATTGCATCTCTTTGGTTTTAATTTTTTATAGCCAAAAGTATGCAACTGAATATTGCCTTGATTTATTTACCTTTAAATTAAACATTAAGCTAATAATAATAATAATAATAATATATATTAATCTGTCTTATATTTGCCCCACTTATTTTGGTGTCTCATCTTTACCCTTACTCACCCTACTTATGTATTGGTGCCTGTCCAGAAACAAATTAAAATTCATTCGTTCCTCATAAATTAAAAGACCTGACCCCACTGAAAATCAGTTGCGAGAATAGCACCGAGAAATACTCATAGAGCAGACTCTAAATTCGAATTTATTTATTTAAGTTAATTTAATATTCGATATCGATAGGTCATTTGCCACTACTCCGCGAGCCATATGCAGACTTGCGCTAAAGCGTATGCCACTATAAAACAACTATAAAAGTTATACACGGACTGCTACAACATGCATTTTCAGAAATATATTATTAAACGATAGTTCTACGAAATGATATGGTAATTTAGGAATACCATTAACGCAGGTCAAGAACGCACCACATTTTAAATTATATATTTTATTGCCTCCCCCCTTCCACTGAACACCACATCTCAGAACCTTACCACCCCCCATTCAACATTTACGAGCTACTCTAGGGGATGTCCAACATCGGCTGGGGAAAGGAACCGGCTTTCGTAGCCTGAGGCACTCTCAGTTCGCTGTGGAATGCACTATAGTCGTCTTTCAACCGCGTCGGAGGTAGCTACCTGGCCTTTCGAAGGCCCAGCTCAAGCCGGAACAATGCACGTGGAGATTGGAAACCTTTTCCAATCTATTGTGATCAAAATAATTTATTCATCGGACATTTTTTTTTTTAGAATTACAATTAATTAATAACGTGGTTCAAATATGTAGCCTGAGTTATGAAATGCATTTTTTTGCGGATTGTCTACGATCAAAACTGACCGATTTATAGACAATTGTTATTGTAAGCCATATCAAATATTATCTACATTCAATAAAACAATGATCCGTATCTCGGTCAGTTCTGATCGTAGACACTCGGCAAAAAAACGCATTTCATAATTTGAGCTTCATAATTTGAATCACGTTATTAACCAATTGTAGTGTAAAAAAAATATATACGATGAATAAATTATTTTGACGACAATAGCATGGAAATGGGTTTATAACAGGTATAAAATCCCAAGTTCACTCACTTCTTATGGCCCAAGTATCTCTAGCCAGGCACGCTTCGTTGACTTTGACTTCCCTAACTTAAGGGTTTCCTTTTTTATTTTTTGGTAACATTTTTGAGATTTTTTGGAAATAGCGAAAAACACGAAATTTGGGTTTTTGGTAGGCCTACTTGTTCATTAACGGGACCCCCCTCAATTTTTTGTTAATTGATCCCCCATTGTTGTTTTTTTACTTATTTCTGTTTACAATAAATAATTACAACTTGTGAGGAGTTGAATATGACCCAAACAGTGAACTTGACTCACACGTTCAACGTGACTCAGGCGAGTACAGTCCATTGGAACGCGTAGGCAGCAGTCGTCGCCGTGCAGCTGACATTGACATTCACGGACACCAAATGAACCTTCAAAACCTTTAACGTCGCTATTTTAAACGAAAGTACTTTTCCATTGACAGTCCATTATATTAAAATAGCGACGTTAAAGGTTTTGTAGGTGGAGTATGTTGGCGTAGGCAGTGTCGCTCCTGGAGCAAAGTATGTAGCCGGAAAGGATGTTTTCGAGGCTTTGTTCAAAATATGTGTTTTCCTGACCTCCTGAAACTCAGATGGAGTAGATGTAGTAGTTATGATTGTCTAATGAAATGTTTCTACTGAATATTTACATTTTTAGAGGGGGGTCCCGTTAATGAACAAGTTCGGGTTTTTTTAAACAAAATTTGGGTTTTTATATCACCATTTCTCATTACCTCTCTCTGTCACCTGTGCATTGAACAAACATTCCAACATTTCCCGTTTTGGAGTTGGTTTCTATTTTCTGAGAATTGACGTGCAGATTTTAGATTTTCTTTCAATTGTTTATTCTTTATTAATTAATTAATTAGGTTATTCTTATCCGTGATTTGAAGTAATTGTAGTACAAAAGATTCATTTGCCTTGTTATATTTAGGGTCTATTTTTAATTTTCAATGTTATAGGCCTACTATTTAAGACTTTATAATAAACCAAGTGCCAATGTATAGGGAAAAGGTAGTTCAGTGCGTTATTTTCCCATTAGACATTGGACATTATATGATTATAGTTATAATGAGAATTTCAATTTGTAACTTTCAGCACATTTCAGGCGAGATTTATTTTAAGCAAATTTGCAACTGTTTTGTGGATTAAATGAGACTTTTTTGTGGATTTAAGGTGACTATTTGGAGACTATTTAGAAGATTTTATGAGACTATGCAACTATATTTAGGTAAGACATGCAGTGGAAGCCCTGTAATCTGTAATCACGACTAGAGATGTAAAATTACCGGTAATAAATTTAAAAATCGGTACCTTGCCTAATATTACTGGTAATAGTTCCAAAAAGTGGTAAAATTGGTAAAATTGAAAATTTTTACTGGAAATCTGAAATTAAACACAAACACAACATAGACAAAAGTATATTCTCTGCTATGCTTAGGTCTCAATTGAATATTGCAAGTGAAATAGTAGGTAGTTCCTATCAGGTGATCATCTGTTTAGTGTTCACTGTCATCATGGCTAACCAAAAACATAAACATTGTCGACCCGCGACCAACAAAATTGTGTTATATTTATGTGCGACTGCGAGTGATTTTGGTTAGTACGGATTGATATTGAAACTTGAAAGTGATATGGAAGAGGTTATTGAAAATTCTAGTGGTTCTGATTCGCCGGTTAACGAAATAAAATAGTGTAGTCAAGTCAAGATCAGGGCGGCTACCCTAGGCCTAGGCATCGTACCTCTGGGCTAGGCATGCGAAGCCTAGGCCTAGATCTAGGCCAACAAAAACAATCTTTAACGCAAGCAGAAATATCAGAATATATCGTTGGCTTGAAAGATTTCTTTGTAAAAACAACTCAAATATAAGAGGTGGTAATATTACCGCTTTACATCTCTAATCACGACTCATGGGACTTGTAAGTCCCATGAGTAACATGAGTAACACACGGTAAACCGTATTGTGCCGAATATAGGCCGAACTTGAATATAAGCCGACTCCCTAACTTTTCTTGTTGAAATATAAAAAACATGCATAAGCAAGCATAGGCTTTATAAGCTGGTAAGGGACTTTTGAGAATTAAAGTAGGGGAACATGCTGTACCTTGGACCACTTTTTACATTTATATGGTTTCTGGAGAAATGAGATGATGATTTTGGTTAATTTTTTTTGTATTTGCTAGAACATGCCTTGTACAAACTTTGTTGATTTTATTGTATAACCGGTATGGCACTTTACAATTACTGCTATAAATTAACCATTTTAATAATTAGTGCAAAGTGGTCCAAGGTACAGCATAGCGATGTACCTTGGACCATGTAATTTGTACCTTGGACCATGTAATTTATACCTTGAATTATGTACATAAATTACATAGAAAATTGAAGGATAGGCCTATACGCGTTTCCAAGCAAAGATAGATGGCAGCACTAAAATGCAACATGTCGGACCGATCGGTGATAGAGGCGAGCTGCTTACGGCGGGCGCTGTATATTCAGTTGGCTTCAACTTGATTTTTATTACATTTCTGGTCATTTTGCAAAAACATTGTTGATTATGTCATATTGTCAGCGTATTTTATTAGCAGTGTTCTCCCCAGAAAAAAATGTTCACTGGGTATTTCATAAACATTGCCGGGTAGTGCCAAAAATAGTGGGGGTCCGGAGGCTTGCTTCCGGAAAAAATTTGAGATCCTAGATTCGATTTGGTGAGTTTTAGAGGTTTTTGAAGCCCTTTTAAAGTAGCTTATTTTAGTTGGTCAAAATTCAAATTCAATTTCAAATTTCATTGAAATCTAAGTTTATTTTCTCTCTTTGTAATGTAGGTTATGTAAATTACTGTAGTCCTATTGCTACAATGAGTACAATAGGCCCTTATAAAGGTGATGATGTTATTCTTTAAGTGGTTATTATCTAAGATTCGTAGGTTTACAATTACTACAACTTGAAACATTGTTGTATTTGATGACTTCATTTTATTACTTTAAAATTCGTCCTAGCAATCAATAAACTTGGAAAATTGCTAAAATTGTTCACTTGTGTGTACTCCTTGTGTGCATTTAAATGTTCACGATCATAGCGATGATTGCCATTTTGCCAACTTATGTGTTTTGTTCAAATGCATTCCTTGTCGGGTTCTATAGTGATCAGCGAGATTAGCCTCCACGATTTTGTTTACAATCGGCGCTGCAGTTTAGGGATGGGACGTTTAAAGTTTAAACGTTTACTGGACGGTTAGTTTATTAAATTCGCAAATCGTTAAATAAAAAATAAAATTTTTCAAAAAAAAAATTCAAAATTTTTTTTCAAATTTTTTTTTCAAAATTTTTCAAATTTTTTTTGCCGGGCGGCAGGTAATTATCGCCGGGCGGCCCGCCCGGCGGTCCGGGCCTGGGGAGAACACTGTTATTAGTAAAATTCGTAAGTTTTGGGGATCGGCTTTATTAAAAACGGGAATTTAATGCCATTTTAAATTACAACAAATATTGAGTTATTTGATGATATTAGTTTGAAAAAAAACAAATTACACTGTTAAACTATTAATCACAGAAACAAGTGTATCAAATAACGTTGAATGATGAAAATAAATAATATTTTGCCAAGAAAATGTTGCCCAATAATAATAATTTCAATAATTTACTTGATTACCAAAAATCAAAAGAGCTTCTAACAAATAGCCCTACACTTCTTTTGTACTTTTTCTACTTCGTTTTACAATGTGAACGCAATCGGAGTAAGCCTATATATATTTATCTATTATACACTCAGGACTACCGGTTTTTATATACCTACATTTTACTAAAATTAGGCCTATTGAATAGCTGATTGCCTATTTTTATTATTGTTTTGTATGTCAATAATGGCATGACGCGTCATTCTGCAGACAGCTTTAAAATCTTGTAGGTCATATCATTATTCTTATTCTATAATAATATAAATCGTATTATCATGATATTATGTAGACCTATAATATTATGTAATAAATGATTATAACGGTAAACGGTATATTTAGGCCTACATTAATTATATAAGGTTGAAAAGGAGTTTAGACTTGTGCATAAGCCCTTTTACAAATATTATTTTTGTTATTGTTTTGTTATTAATATTATTATTGTTATTATGACTTTTTTATATAATTAAATTATCATAATAAAACTTAAGAAGTATATCTCAATTAAAAGTGCCATAAGCTATAGGCCTACTGTGTGAGTGTTTACTATGAGTTGTAAACCGCGTTGTAAACATTCTTGATGGTTTGAATTTGATTTAGTATTTATCGTACTCTGTTAGCCTATATTTGGTATAAAGCCTATATATACCAATGATTTATTACGATATTATAATTAGAGAATTGTTATATGGATACAAATGCCATCCTCGGGTGTCTCATGGGTGCATGGGGCGCAGGTCCAAATATAGTAATATTATTCTGGTTGACATGGTCTTGAATCCCGCATATTGGAGAGCGATTTTATCATTTTGGTGCACCCCCATGCTTTTGATAATCTTCAATTAACAGCATTTTGGGAGAGCAACGACAATTTACCGGTGATTGTACATATTCATAAGTGACAAACACGGAATGACATGTGTTCTTCAAGTAAGCACATAGCGCGCTCCTCCGCCTATCACTGATCGGACAGTTGCATTATTCGCCACCAGGTAGCAACCCCTTTGCTTGGAAACGCGTATAGGCCTACTTAATGTTTTCTTTCTTGTTAGTCATTCATATTTAAAGAGTGGAAGTGGAAGTGTATAGTTATATTTCTATTGACTAAAAATATTATTAAGGTCAGCCATTTTGAATTATAGAATATAAAAAAGAAAATTCGGTACTTAGACCCCCCCGAAAAGGAAAGTAGGTTAGGGGGTTGGGGGGGGGGGAAGCATGAAGTGCGTTGCCGTAGTCAGCTAGCCCCCCCCCCCCCTAAAAAGTGGATCTAGTAGGCAGACCTGGTTAAGTTACTTTTGAAAAGTAATGAAATTACATTACTCATTCCTTCAGCCAAAATGTAACTAAATTACTATTTAGTTACTTTTCCAAGAAAGTAATGAAATTACGTTACTTTTTATGAAAAAAAGTAGTGAAATTACTTTCAAAAATTACTTTTTAATTTAAAATGTATCTGACAAGCGAACGAGTATGACACAAGTGCTTTGTCTGCCGAAGGCGGATCTCAGACAGGGTGTTATCCACGCCCACACTTTAAAACCAGCGGAGGCCTATCACAGAGATATTGCAGATATCGACGTGTATAGTAAATTATTGATTTAGATTACGCGGGTGACATCTATCGGCGAAATGTTGTAACTACACTACAAGTGTAACAATTCGACTATCGATTTATTTGACACTGACTTGAATGTTTGATGTCAAGTAGATAATTACGTCGTCAACGGTGCTCGTCATGGGCGGAAGTACCAAAAGTAAACATGGCTAGGTTCTGAAATAAAAACTCGGGACTAGAAATTTCTCGATCAGACCTACAAAATGTCGGAAATGCTGCATGCACATGCACATTGTTCAAGCGGGCGATACGTAGAAAGGCAGCAGGCGCACTGGCCCAGTGACTGATTTTGATACACAAAGGCGCGGGCTGCGCGGCAAAAGTAACGCGTTACTAATGCCAAATTACAATGAAAGTAGTGAAATTACTCTTCCGTTACTTTGAGAAAATTGTAATTAAATTACTGGCTCGTTACTGAAAAAAGTAATTTCGTTACAGGGTCATTCTCCACTAATGTGAAACTGAAATTGCAAAATATTTTTTGTACCTCACTACTTCATGTTGTATATCATTTTAAAGAAGAAAGTCTGAAGAATCTTAGTATTACAAAGATATAACGTGTTTTTGGCACACCAAGCAACAAAGTCATGATATGTGCACATTTTATCGGAAAATGGGTGCGGACGGGACAAACTTTCAGATTTTGATAACAGTGAATGTATTTTTTTGATGATTTCTTTTTTAATTATTATTGTGTGTGTGTGTATATACTTAAAACACAAAAATTTTGAAAAAGTATTACATTCCCATGAAAATATATTTTTTTTAAAATAATTTGCTAAGTTCGAGAACCAGATTACCAGCTTATCTTTTGTAAAACTCCATCAAAACTAAAGCTAGACTTCTGATTTTTTGTATTCTCTTTATTTACATATTAGTAACTAGGAAAACGCTTAAGTCCCGCCGCGTTGTTGGATGAGCGTATATGGTGCATTGAGATGCCATGTGTTACGCGGATTTTCTGTTGTTCTGTGAAAAAATCATTACTTAATCGAAGATTTTTTTAAATTAAATTAAATTAAATAAAAAATTAACTTAATTTTTATAATTAAATAAAATAAAATAAAAAATTAACTTAATTTTTTTAATTAATCGTAATTTTTTAAAAAGAAAAAAATCGTAAAATATGCAATTTGTATAAGAAATAATTATTCGATTGCGCTCAAATTTAACACGAATATATTAATTCACGAAATTTAGGTTCTGTGAAAAAATCATTACAATAAGATAAAGCATGTAGGTGTTATAAGTCAAAGAATTGTTTTAGAAAAGAAAAAAACCCGTAAATTTTGATTTCATGAGAAATAATTTTCGATTACGCTCAAATTTCACACAAATATCTTAATTCATAAAATTAAGGTTCTGTAAAAAAATCATTACAATCGGATAAAGCATGTAGGTGTTATAAGTCGAAGAAATTTTTAAAAATCGAAAAAAAATCGTAAAATTGCGTTTTTTTATGAGAAAAAATGACCCGAGGGCGCTCAAAAACGTGGCAGTTCTAAGTTCAGAGATTTCGAAGGTCTCCATAAAATTTCATCGCAATCGGAGTATCGGTTTAGCCGGAATCGTGTTAACAAACACACAAAAATACAGAAAGAAAGAAAAAAAAAAAAAAAAAAAAACATTCCGGATTTTTTTCTCCAGTGTAGTGAAATGGAATCTTCGCTTCGCTCGCTACGCTCATCCAATGAAGTACACAAAGTGTAAACAAATTTTGTTGGTAAATTATTTTTTTATGGAATTTATCAATTGTGTCCCGTCCGCATCTAGGCTTGAACGAGTGCTGACGGAATAAATGTTCAGACTTAGATTTTGATACAAGAATGTAGGGATGCATGATATTTCCGTTTTGTTGTTTTAATGTTAGGGTAAACCATTCTTAAAAACAAATATCAAGTTGAAAAAAATTGAAATGCCAAGAAAAATCTTTTTTTGTAAGAAATGTGCTTTGACTGCAACAAATTACGTACCAGCGAGATTTGGATTAAACACCATCTACTTATTATGTAGGCCTACTAGGCTACTATATATATTGTAGGTACTGGCCAGGCCAGATGGAATTTAAATTAGTTCAGTGGCCATGGCTTTAAAGAAGAAGAAAAAGACCCAAACCTGCTGGATAGGTCCTAGGCCTATTTTTGCAATGTTTAAAAAAGGTCAACCTATCGGTCCTTTCTCAATCCAATGCTCAAATAACTCTCCATTTTCTGGTCCCCAGACCAAAAATCAGCATCAGCTTCTTCAATCACAATGAGATGAAGAATCAGATGGGAAGACGTTGGGGTAGACACCCCCCACATAGGGTATACGGGGAATTTTCTGAAGGAACCTGGATTGCTGTAGGCCTACTATACGACGACCAATGGTGGCCAAGCCAAGTCATTGAAATTGTGGGAGATAGCATTATGGTTAAATACATGTTCAAGCCAGCGTCAATGACAAAAAAAAAATTATTGCAATGGACAACCCACAATTTGAAAAGATTAAGAATACAGCATATCTCGCTACACTGCCAGGAGATCCTCCACCGATTGATCGTCAAGCACGATACTTTGGCTACAGCAAAGAGATTGTATCAAAAATACAGTGGGTTATCAATAAAATGAGAAGTTATAGTACAGAATTTGGTTTTGGACCATATTTATTAATTAAGTAAATAATTAACATTACATTTAGTATAGAGATAAAAACTGTCCCGTCCGCATTGTCCCGTCCGCATCTCACAACGAAATTTGATTAATTCCATATAGGTCTTAAACTTATTGATTTAATTTCCAATCTTCAGTATGTTGTTTGTGAAGAGTTATATGTAGCAAATATCCAAACAGACTAAAAAAAAGTTTAAACATTTCAGAGAATTTTGATCTGGAATAATGTTGATTTAAAAACATGAACTTTGTGCGTCCCGTCCGCATCCTATGCAAATCATTTTTTAAACCCATCAATGTTTTTTTCTCCTAATTATCATCCTAATTTTCAGCTTTAGTGGTGTCTGAACATTAGAAAAAGTATATTGACACTTATGTTTAGGATATTTGTCACACTTTAATGAATATTATAAGTTTCTAAATGTCCCGTCCGCAACCTGCCAGTTAGTGGAGAATGACCCTACAGTAACGCGTTACTTCCGTTACGTTACTACCCAGGTCTGATAGTAGGTTGGGGGGGGGGGGGGCGCGAAGTGCCGAGGAGGGGGGGCTAGCTGACAACGGCAACGCATTTTATGCTTCCCCCACGGCGCTTTGCGGGCCACCCCCCACCCCCAACCCCACTAATTTCACCCTTACCTTGCCCTCTTTATTTCGTGGCATTATCTAAAGAAACAAAACGAACTGGCCTACCATGGTAAAGGAAATGCCATGTTAAATGTACCTTGGACCATGTCCAAGGTACATTACTATAAGGTGACCCAAGGTACAGTCCGGGTCATATATAAATCAAGAGGTCTGAAAGATACCTCTTTCACCGACATCTCGTGGTCAACTCTTGGTGCCATTATTTATATTGCCCTGTGAACTACATTATCGATCGATGGAAGTTCCCTAGACTATTGATGTTATTAATATTATTTAGGAGGCTTTGAAAGACTCTTGGTCAACAAAATAGTCAATATCTAGAAGGCAGTCAGAAGAAAAATACAATTTTCTCAAAACAAAAGCATAAAACAAACTTTGGTGGTTTGCAAATAAGACTTGACAGCTAAGATAGAATTATTCGAAATTAACTAGAAACTAAGGCAAATATAAGAACTAAGGAATAGTCTTAATGCTATGCCTAGGCCAAGGTATCGATATATAATGCTCTCTTAACGTTCCATGTTATATTTCTTCTAGGCTTGATAGTTTCTCTGGTGAATAGAGAATTTTCCTTTGACATTATCAGCCATGTTTCTTATTTATGTCGACAATGCAGTTCACAGGGCGATATAAATAATGACACCAAGAGTTGACCACGAGATGTCGGTGAAAGAGGTATCTTTCAGACCTCTTGATTTATATATGACCCTGACTGTACAACCAAGCACGTAACTTTTTGATTTCCCTCCAATTTAGTTTGACGTTAAGTTGCCTGTTTTATGTAATTGGTATAATTATACATCAAAACATGGTTCTCAGACTTAATAAAGTGTTTTAGCAGTAAAATATCATTCAAGGCTTTAAAAAGCAAAATAGTAACATGCAAAATATTTACCTTGAATGGTTGAAAACACAAATTATTTTTTTAATGATGCTAGGCTTTCTACCACCATCCCAGTTTGGTATAGTCTGACACTTAGTTGCATAATTGACAACTAGAAATTTTAGCTATTTTTTTTGGTAGTGGCTATTTAACCGTAGGCTACGGACAAATTAACAATAACAAATCGTCTCTAGCAGTACGATACCACCTAACTAGGCCAATAGCTGCAAATATCACAATGCATTGTGGCAGAGTGGTAGCGCGTCTGAATTCTATGCGAAAGGTCGGCGGTTCAAATTTTCGTTTGGTCGTTTTTTTTTACCATTCTATTTGGGTCCATGTTTTTTCTGCCAATGATTTCACTACATTCGGCCCCGTCGCAAACACAATTCTAGATGATAAAAGCGTTTAAAAAGTGCTAGGCCTAGGCCTAGGTAGGCAGCCTAAGAAGGACTTTTGTTTAAAATAGAAACGTTACAGGTCTTGGAAGGTTTTTTGTTGTTAATAAAACAGCAAAAAAGGACGACGACAACCGAAAAAGGACTTTTGTTTAAAAAAGCAACGTTAAAGGTCTTGGAAGATTTTTTGTTACCAAAACAGCAAAAAGGACGACGACATTTAGGCCTAGGCCTACCAAAAATAACTCTCGTTTAAAATAGCGATGTTAAAGGTCTTGATGTTTTTTTGTTGTTAGGTACTAAAACAGCAAAAAAGGACGACGACAACCGAAAAAGGACTTTCGTTTAAAATAGCAACGTTAAAGGTCTTGGAAGATGTTTTTGTTACCGTAGTACAGTCTACGGTTAAATTGTATGACGTAATTTTTCCGTAGCTACGGTTAAATAGCCACAGCCATTTTTTTTTTACCACAATTGGAAGATTTTTTGTTACCAAAACAGCAAAAAGGACGACGACATTTAGGCCTAGGCCTACCAAAAATAACTCTCGTTTAAAATAGCGATGTTAAAGGTCTTGATGTTTTTTTGTTGTTACTAAAACAGCAAAAAAGGACGACGACAACCGAAAAAGGACTTTCGTTTAAAATAGCAACGTTAAAGGTCTTGGAAGATGTTTTTGTTACCGTAGTACAGTCTACGGTTAAATTGTATGACGTAATTTTTCCGTAGCTACGGTTAAATAGCCACAGCCATTTTTTTTACCACAAGATAGCTGAGATATCTTGAATGGTCCAAGGTACAACTATGTCCAAGGTACAGCATGTTCCCCTACTGAAAAAAGGATAGGCCTATATTTTTATTTTATTTTATTGTTTATTCTTGTTTGTTACATTTTACAACAAGAAACGGCGTCGACGCTAGCAAATATTTTGCTGAAACACTTATTATCTGTGGAAATCTCGTGCCACGAAGAGCCTTGCTGAAACACGTGAAACTAATACTTTTTTCCCAGGCTTATCTTGCGACGAGAGCTAAGCGCGGGCGATAGTGAGAGATTTTCCCACGTGCCCGGACGGGCATGTGGGAAAATAATAACCTTGCCCAACCACTTTTTTTACATGCCCCGGGCATCTCGGGCATGGTATTTTTTTAGCCCTGGATACATATATTGCCTACATATCTTATTTTACTGCTTGTAGGCTACATGACAATGCTTGACAAATTAGGCCTACTGGGACTGGTGGGATAATAGTTGTTTTGCTTGTTATAGCCCAAGAAGAAGCCAGTGGGCAAGAAGGTTGCAGCAGCCCCCTTGGCTGTGAAGAAACCTGAAGTTAAAAAGGTTGTCAACCCGTTGTTTGAGAAGAGACCAAGGAACTTTGGAATCGGTATGCAGAAGTTATTGTTTGTTTCAGTAATTAAGTGCTCAGACTTGTTTTATAAATGTTATATTATGTATGGCCTACGCTCCCCACTATAGCCTAGAAGCCTATGTTTCTTCTTGAGAAATAAAGTGCAGCACTGTGCCGTTTCGGCCTATTCAGAACAATTGAAAGGAAAATTTAATTGCTATTAACTTATTTTCGCTGTTTATCGTAGTTCACTAAGTATTAGCTCATTTAATAAAAAGCAACCAATCTACAAAATAAAATCGCAGACCAAAACAGTCAATATTAAATTCATTTATACACGGCTAGAGAAAGGAAAAACATTAAATTTATATTAGTTTATCATCGGCTTAAAATATCACCACAGTAACCACTGGTCAAGAAGGAAACCTTTGATTAGTAACAGAACACATAAGAGGAAGTGATAGTAGCGAAATTAAAATCACGCGAAATTAAAGTTTTTTCGTGATATCTCGAGAACGATGCAAAATATCTAAAAACTGATTGCAGACGGCCCTGTGGTTTTGTTAGAGCAATATAATGCAAGAAAAAATATTCAAATATAATAATCGGTGCGGTTTGTATAAGAAATGCATTTAATTAATTAAATATATCAAATAAAAAACTTAATTACTATCACATTACAATATGTTTTGTACAGGCTATAGTTCTCCCTAAACCACAGGGCTGTCTTCAATCAGTTTTTAGATATTTTGCATCGTTCTCGAGATATCACGAAAAAACTGTAATTTCGTGTGGTTTTAATTTTGCGGCTATCCCATCCTCATAAGGTAAATATTCCAAATATTGATCTGGACAACACACCTTGTTTGAATACTACAATAAAATTGTAGTTCCTAGCAAGAAAGATTAAGAACATAAAAATTGGTAACTATTGTTATCAATTTATCAACATACCACTCTCCCAACTCTCCGATCAAATCTGAAATACAACACGGAGGTTCAAATCACTAAGTAAACTGACCAGCACAGTACTACAGCTATACCAAACAAACAAATATAGCTACCGTAGGTACTACAAAATCATAGTTATGATAAATGGGCACAAAATTCGTCTATGATCGATGATTTAATAAAGACAAATCATTGATACTTAAGGTGGGAAATCTAGCCATCCATGTAGTACCAAATTTCTTCACTCGAGCGCTGCGGACTGTGACATTTACCTGAGGCTGCGATCTAGGTTCTAAAGAAGAAACTAAATATAGTTCACGACTTCTGTGAAAGATAGCGTTGTTTTGCGCATGCGCTCTCCATTCATTTGTCAGCGGGTAATTCGAATACCGTGATTCTATTGGTTGTCTTGAAGAATCAGTCTGAAGTTTCCCCCCCCCCCCTAACCACTCCATCAACTGGAGCACACATTCAACTTGGTCGCCCGACCAACCTTTCTATAATCCTCAGGTATAAGATACCTCAGGTGCTCCCATTGTGCAAAAGATGACCTGGCGTCGGAGAGTAACTGGCACGAAAGGTCGGTCTATTGACGTGGATGTGTCACAGTATATCGTAAGGCCTGTGTCAACAAGGCTCCGACGTTTCAGTTCGAGTGCAGTGTCAGAATGGAGAAACGCTTGGAGTTCGGGATCGTTCACTTGGGCTTGGGCAATTGTCTCATTACTCACAGAGGCCGAGATCGCTTCCACCCTGGACAGAGCATCGGCAACGACATTTTCCGTACCGGGAACATGCCGAATGTCTGTTGAAAATTGCCCAATGTAGTCAAGGTAACGAAATTGCCGCGGGGAACACTTGTCAGACTTTTGCTTGAACGCAAATGTCAATGGCTTGTGGTCGGTGTAGATTGCGAACGTCCTGGCTTCCACCATATGACGGAAGTACCGGATTGCCTCGTAGACTGCGAGGAGCTAACGATCGTATGCGCCATAATTGCGTTGCGCCGTATTCAGCTTTCGCGAGAAAAACGCTAGTGGTTGCCAACCTAAACCCGTTTTCTGGTGAAGAGCAGCTCTAATGCACCTGTCGGAGGCATCAGCGACGATTGCAAGCTCTGCTCTAGAGTCAGGGTGCGCAAGAAGTGCTGCTTGTGAGAGACTACGCTTACACTTATCAAACGTGTTCAACAGCTCTGGCGTCCAAACGATGGGCATCTTACCTGAAGCATCAGCACCGACAAGAAGGTCGTTGAGGGGTGCCTGAAGCCGGGCTGCAGATGGCATGAATCGACGATAGAAATTTATCATCCCAAGAAACTGTCGTAGTTGCCTAATGTTGCTGGGTTGTGGAAAACAAACAATAGCATCGACCTTATCTTCGAGAGGTCGTGTCCCACTGGCGTTGATGGTGTGACCAAGGAAATTCACCTCGGAAACACCGAAAATGCATTTTGAAGTGTTTATCAGGGCACCGTACTCTGATAAGCGTGCAAAGAGTAGGCGTAGGTGTAGGTGTTTCTCGTGTTCTTCCGGTGACGTCGAAGCGATAAGAATGTCATCGATGTAGGCATAGACGAAATCTAGGTCTCGAATGGCTTCGTCGATGAACCTCTGAAAGGTTTGGGCGGCGTTCCGTAAACCAAAACTCATATAAGGAAATTCAAATAGGCCAAACGGAGTCGTTATGGCAGTCTTTGGTATATCGTTTGGAGCAACTGGAATCTGATTGTAAGCCCGGACTAAATCTATGGTCGAGAACACGGACTTCCCAGCAAGCGACTGAGCAAAATCTTGTATGTGGGGAACCGGATACCTGTCTGGAATTTTCCTATCGTTTAAAGGTCCGTAGTCGCCGCATGGCCTCCACTGATTTTTCTTCTTCGGAACGAGGTGAAGGGCAGCAGACCAGCTGCTAGATGAACGCCTTGCGACACCTGTTTTGAGCATCATATCAAATTCGGTCTTGGCAATCTGCAGACGGTCAGGTGCCAGACGTCGAGGCTTGCAAGATGTTGGATGTCCAGGTGTCGTGTGAATATGATGCATGGTCCCGTGTTTAATGTCACGCAAAATACCTGATGGCTTTGTAATGTCCGGAAACTCATTCAAGATGTCGTGGTAACGAGACCCTCCACTGACTGCCTTGACATGTTCTTGAGCGTCGGTAGACAACTTACCAGCGACGGTAAGTGATGAGGCACTATCAACTAACCTTCGATTGCGGGCGTCAACAAGTAGGTCATAGAACGATAAGAAGTCAACTCCGATGATTGGTCTGGATACGTCGGCAACAACGAAACGCCAGACGAACTCGCGTTTGAGTCCCAAGTTGAGGTTGAAGTTGATGGTTCCATAAGTTGCTATGACTGATCCATTAGCCGCGAAAAGCTCGTATGTTGATCGTTCGCGAGGTCCCGTGATGAGCTTACGTGGATACACACACAGATCAGACCCGGTGTCGACCAGGAACTGACGTTGACTCAGAATGTCTATCACAAAGAGACGGCGTGAGGTTGGGCAGTAGTCTGCCGCATTTACTGACTGCCCGCGTAGTTTTTTGCATCAAAATTGCACGGTTTTCGGCACGACCTTGCCTGTGCGCCATATTTCCGGTGGTACCAACACATATCATCTGCTGGTGTTCGCCGTATTGCGTTTTGTGAGTTCGACGAAGGTAGATCGCAACGTCGATTTGATCGATGCGAGCAAGATGGCTGTGCGGTTCGATTGTTGGATAGCGCTGCGACTTGTCGTGATAACTCCTCCAACTGCGTTTGATAGCTGTCGACAATCGCTACCCGAGGAGAGGTGGGCGCCATCTCATGTATTCTGTCAGCAATCACTGCGAGTGCATCAAGGTCATCAGGTGGTGATGAAGCCAAAATGTCATGCATACGGGGCGGCAAGCGTTCAAACCACAATGTTCGTAACACCTTGTTTGTTACCTCTGACCCAGCTAACATGCGTAGGCGAAGCAGAAATTCGGAAGGTTTACCATCACCCATAACCTCATGTTGAATTAGCTGTTTAATAATACGTGCTTCGGGCGATGGCGAGAACCGACGAATGAGCTCAGTTTTAAGA
The DNA here is from genome assembly GCA_024449915.1 of Sweltsa coloradensis. Classification (NCBI taxonomy): domain Eukaryota; kingdom Metazoa; phylum Arthropoda; class Insecta; order Plecoptera; family Chloroperlidae; genus Sweltsa; species Sweltsa coloradensis. The sequence continues at coordinate 126,282 of JAMZAV010001102.1, forward strand.
AGCTCATATTTACCTACGCTTGGGGGCTTGACGATGATGTCGCGTACCGTCGTGGCGTACCGTTGTTCAAGGGCGCTTGCTGCATAATTAAATTTAGTTGAATCCTGCGAGATCCCTGCTAAATCAAATTGATTCTCAATTTGCGCAAACCACAAAACAGGATCATTTGCCCAAAACGGTGGAACTTTCACACTTATTCTATCGACTGAAACAGGTGCTGTATTGTCGGATGAAGCCATGTGTCGTTTGTGTTAGTATGGAATAAGATTTTGATGAGCAACACGAAACATCAAAAATGCCTTCACACACCAAAAAAAAAAAATAATGAAACTGAACTTCCATCAGAACTTTTGAAATGTTCATTGTCCTACCTCGTTGATAGATCACGTCGGGGTCACCACTGTGGAAGTCATAATGAATACATTATTCGAGTAAGCTAATAATAACATTTATTGAGTTTCACATTGAAAGGACTACAGAGAAAACACATCTGCTTTCCAAACCAGCAGTTGAGAGAGTTAGACCTTCATTTGTCTTTTAGCTCAACAATGATCTAACATAACAATTGGCTGGTGGTTGGAAGTCACAGCCTTCTAAATAAGTAAAATGTCAGGTTGTACAATTAGTAGATAAAGTAGGACACTACAAAAGCTTATGTTGCAAAAATAACTTTACGTGACGCTAGTTCGATCCTCTGTCCGTGTGAATTAGCTCTGCATCTGGCATCGCGCGGGCTATCGACTCTCATACGCTGCCGCCCACTTCGATTGTACATTGTTTATTGTTTGGGGGAGGGGTGTTGTCACCTAGAAGGATTCAGTTATAATATAACTGAATCCTCCTAGGTTGTCACCAACCCGCTTTGCCTTATTTCTAATGTGCGTAATTACCAGTGGCGCCTTTACGTTATTTGGTGGGGCCATAGACGCTGAAAATTTTGGGAGCCCATGCTATTCACAATCAATAATATGAATATTTATGTGAGAGTGCGATAAAGTGAGACAAAAATTTAAAAAAAAATATTTTGGACTACCAAATTTATATTTAATACAATGGTAATGGTAAAACGTAAAAAATCTAACACTCAACTTCACACAACCGAACAACCGGACAACATACTACAAATGTTTTTTTCAGCCACGTTGTTGGATAAGCACGTATATTTGGTGCGTTGAGCCGATATGATTGATGATGATATAACATTGGCTTCTTTTCCCCATTGTAAACATGGATTTTTTTTATGTAGTAATTTGGGGCCACTTAGCTCGAAGTGGGGGGGAGGGGCTAGCTGGAGGGGTTCTAGGCGCACGCCTAGTGTGCAGAGGCCTAAATACGCCCCTGGTAATGACGAGTTGTATTCAGGCGTAATTCAAATCGCGAAAATAGCGCGGACAATTGCAGGAAAAAAACATCGCGCGCTAAGCAATTCTTACAGATTGCCCAACTTACAAGCACCAAATGTTTACTTTTCGAGGGTTTGGTTTTGTTCTGGTCGTTCGTTCGACGTTCGGGTTATACAAATATTAGGCCTGTGGGTCCGGTAGTACGATTTCGATTCCCTACTGCTTCAAAATACCCCATCAATAAAATTAATATATTATTTTCTGATTAGAATTGTTAAAATTGTTGTTTGCCATTGTGTTGTTGACGATAATAGAATGAAGCGTCCATCTCATTATTTAATCACAAGGATAAAGATGTGCTATGACGATAGTAGATTATTTTGTGTGTACTCCCAGGGAATGCACCTGTCAGAACATGGTTTTACCTGGGACAGCATACAAGATGTTTTGGTTTTCTAACAATTAAGTACTCTAGTTTTACTTCCTTTTTGGAGGGTAGGGGATGAGGTTGAGGGCACAATGATTTTGAAGATAACAACACCAAAACAAAAGCTAATGAGGTTATCTTAAAGAGCCCGTCAAAAAGAAGTATCTACCGACTGACTGAGGGGTTATAGAAAGGTGTGTTTGTGACATTAGGATTGGGTTGGGCAAGGGGACAGAAAGGCAAACAATTGAGTGACTGTTTTGTTTTGTTTAGTTTATGGAATACGGATATCCTATTATAGCACTTATCTGCGTTATTTTGTAAACGTTATGACACCTCAATCACATATTTGCTTATATTATCATGTAGTTGGTATAGTTTGATAAGTTTATTATACTGTTGTATTTTTTCCGTTCCAATTACTATACAAAAGATAATATATTCCACTTGATTTATGATTAGTTACATGGCTACAACCATTTGTGTTGGCAGCAAACACGTACGGATACACTAACTCTCAGTGTAGGGGACTGTAGGGTACATTTTGTTTTGATTGAATAATACAATATTAGCAGATAATTTATGTGTTTGTATTGTGCTAATTACCATCATCCACACCATCACCATCCACAACATCATTATTACGATAATGTTTTTACTTTATAATAGAGACGAAATCCAGGTGGCTCCATCACGAATAAAATAATTGATGAAGATAAAAAACAATCGCCAAGTCTTCGGACTCATAGTTGTTTCAGTTTTTTGTCCACAGAATAACAAATGGAAAGGATTCTGCTTGTGGTCTCTGGGGACTTTTGGGGATGGGGTAACTGTATTGTTCGTAACCCTTGCTTTCAGCGGCCTTGTCTCCTAGTCGAGTGGACTAGCCGCATTCCTACCGATCACGTGACCGTCCCTCACCCAGCGACAGTGACTACGGAGTTGCTAGCTAATCCGTAAGACTTAGAGCGCGCCAGCCCCTAGAGTCAAGCCGCAAAACGGCATATTTTGGTTTTTATTTTTTTTGCCTTATCATTTCAACTAATTAGTCGCTGAAACTTGGCCTTGCCCAACATAGGGCTATAAGTTCAATACAACTGTGGAAAAAAAATCCATCCAATTGGATTAAAACGACGGGACGATAGTCGTAAATCCATTGTTTTCACAATACACATTGGTGATTTCTATCAAATTTACAAACAAAACTATTAAAGATAGAAAAATAGCATTGTGACTAGCTAATAGATATTAAAATTATCTAGAGATTGACTTATTTCAATCACATACACAATGGCGTCTAATGGCCTATAAAAATGAGAAAGTGCACAAATCCAAGTCACTTATTTTGCGTAGACACACACCCTTAAGACAAATTGAAATTATGGAATCGGGCAGGGCTGCCACTCATTCAGGAAGAAATATCCTGTAATATCCTGTAAAAATAAATATACATATTTTGGTACTGTGCGCACACTTTTGATGGTGCCATCATTGCTTCAAGTTCTGCACTCTCTTCCGCATTGTTTCAAAATCCATTTTTCGCCCCACCGATACCGATTCCCTTACTGAATCTGATTATTTTTATTTAAAGGCCCAGTCCACTCTTCAAACATCATTTGAATTTTAAAAAGATTGTATGTTATCATAGAGATCAGAAAAAAATGCAACGAAATCGCCCAACAAGTTTTGAAGCTATTCGCACGCCTTGTTGGCTGCACCCTTCCTAGCGATACGTCACTTGGCGTGAGCCCGCCCGCATACCGATAGCCAGGTAGAGGGTTGGCGGAGCCCACCACTGTGTTAGGCGATCACTCGGGTAATGACAACATATAAGAAAACTGCATGTAGGTACCTTGTGCTTTAGTGTGTTCATATTTAGTGTTTCATATTTATGTTGTATATGTGTGTTGTTTTTGAAATCTTGTGACAATGGTGAACACGTTTTGTGTCTATTCGGATGTATAGCAATGTGCGTGATAATGATCGTGGCATTTCGTTATATATAATTATCAATAAGACCCGATTTCCTTCACTACAATAAACAGTAACTTTGCAAAATACATTGATTGAAAGAATTATACCATATGTATGTTTCCTATGTTTGTGTGATCCATGGTGTGATCGCCTCAACACGATACGGCGTCCCTCGCGCATACATCGCTGTGACTGAAGGTAGCAGGTAGCGGGCGACCGGCTGAGTTGGTTTCTCTCCCCCAAGTGACGTCACACATACTCTTAGCGCGAGCTAGTTCAAATGTAAATAAATCCAATTTCGTTCAACCGATTTTGAAAATTCTTTTTGCTACGTACGTAGAACATTACATGGAAGAAAATAGCTGTTACGACTTCAAGACAAGACTGGGCCTTTAAGTAGGCCCTAGGTCTACTGGAACTTATGTAAATATTAGCCTAAGCCTACAATATATTATGTTTCATTAGTCTTAGCCTTGTATTGGTCATACATAATTTTGTGTTCACAGGTGGTTCACAGTAAGCATCACCCCTAGGCCTACCCAATAGGCCTATCAATAACATTTTTCATTCCACCCACCAAGGCCTAATGATGTAAAGGCCAACCTGAAAGTAGCCTAGGCCAAGGCCTATTCTTGCACAAATATCCAGGGAATTAGTATATATTTTTTAATCATGGGGTAGGATTCAAATGGGGCCTAGGGTCAAAGTAGGCCTAGCCAACGGGCTGCACCTTCATCAATATTATTTGTTCTAGGATAAAACGAAGTGCAGTTGTCACTATATCATTGCATTTACTGAAGACAATCGACCAAAATCAATTGAATCAATCTAAATGTCCCGAAAGTACATGTTTTGGCCTAGGGCAGGCTCCTAGGCTTGGCCTCTACTAGCTCATCATTCCTTCCCTTTTTAAGCAATTTTAACTTCCCACTCGGGCTTACCGCTTAACATTGAACGTATTTATTGCGATCGCGATCTGGCGACAACTTGGCGTCGCTTCTCCATTTTATGATAATAGGCAACTAAACAGCTGCTGAAATATCGGTGACGTCACACATCCATTCGATAATCGTTACTCGTCGTACAGGGTCAGCAACATAACAAATACAAACTATCGAAATCTTGCTTGTTCTCGACTTTATGATCTACGAAGTACCAACTTTTGAAACTTAACGGCAGCAAAAAATGCGGGAAATTTGAAAATACACAAAATTTGAAAAATTACTCAAATATCCGTAAATCGAGTGCGATATCCTTGAATCCGTAAGGAGACCTAAATATCCGTATTTACGGATGAAATCCGTAAAAATGGCAGCCCTGGAATAGGGAAAAGCTTTTACGTGTCAATTAAAATACTATGATTTAATTGATTCATAGCAGTTGTCGAAAAAGTTTGCCCCGACTGGGGTTCGAACCCAGAACCTCCGGCTTAACGTGCCATAGCTCTACCAATTAAGCTACCGGGACCACAGAACAAACCTTTAGGAAACTGCTATTTGTTGTGACTGTTGACTTACATGACATAAATCCAACAGAAGACGGCAATGTAGCTATTTGTAGCTATTTGTAGCAAAATCTATTTATATCTCAAGTGTTGTAAGAAGATGTGCAAAGTTGCTCAGTGTAAATTGAGGCTCTGAAAGGGTTAGGCCTACTATACAATTCAAGATCTCAAATTTAAATTTAATTATTTTTGGGAAAAAGGGAAATGGGTGGTTTGTTTAGATTGGAGAAAGGGGTTTACAGGTTGGGAAAGCATAGAGAAAATAAAACCCCAACCTGAAGGGTGGGGCGACAAAACTTTTCACCTGCGAGACCTGTAGCTAATTTAAAGTTTTTTTCCCTTAAACCCGCCGCGTTTCGTCCTTTGGGGCCTTCGGCGGGGGGGCCACTAAAAAACAGCTAACTACTGCAACCAAAAACCACAACACATAACCCAAAACCTGTGGTAGGGCCCCGCGAAGTAAAATTTTGCAAGCATGTTTTCATCATCGCAAGGTTACTTCACAACCCTTCATATGGGGCACACGTCAGACAGACATAAGGGGGTTCCCCCCAATCTGGTGCTCGGGGGACAAGAAATCCATGAAATTACCCCGGTTCGACCAGGACCCTTTGGGAAAAGAAAAGCTGCCCTCCTGCGTTGCTGGGGAAAGGGTGCCCCTTCTTCATACAAAGAGAAAAAAGGGTTTGAGATGGAAGGGGGAAAGTCACAACCGCACAACCAGTGAGGGGGCTTCCCCCTAACTCTGGGGCTTGGGGACAAAAGAACCTGTCTTACCCCGGTTTGAACCAAGACCCGTGGCAAAGAGAGAGGCTGCCCTACTAAAATTTTGACGGGATTCGAAAAAAGAAGGAAACGATACAAATTGCAAACTCTTGGCTATAGCACAGGTACACGTGATATTAGCTCTTGGCTGCAGATGAAGAGGTTAAGGAAAAGACAGTAGGGGCTAACAGGTTCATACCGTGGCCCCCCCCGCAGGACAAGGGGTCACACTTGTTTTGAAAAAGGCCCCGGACCACCCAAGGGTGTAGAGTAGGCCCCCATCTCGACCCCATAGGGGAAAAAGATGGAAAATGATAGGTGTCAAAAGACTGGTTGTTCATTTGTTTTGGAAAAGGCCAAATGGCTGGTTTAGTTTAGATTGGAAAGGGTTGACAGTTGGGAAAGAAGAGAACTAAAACCCGCCCGAAGGGCTGGGGCACAAAACTTTTCACCTGCTGTACAACGTAGCTAATTTAAAATGTTTCCCTTTAACCCCGACGCGTTTCGTCCTTCTGGGCTCTTCAGGCGGATGGGGCCCCTAAAAATCAGCTAACTACTGCAAACCCAAAAATCACAACACATAACAAACCTGTGGTAGGGGCCCCGCAAAAAGTAAATTCTCAAGCATGTTTCATCATCAGAAGGTTACTTCACACACCTTCATACTGGGGACACGTCGCACAGAAGTAAGGGGGTTCCCCCCAACTCTGGTCTCGGGAGACAAAAAATCCTGACTTCCCCGGATTCGAACCAGGGCCCTTGGCAACAAGAGAAAGCGGGCCCCCCCTGCTGTTGTGGGGAAGGGTGCCCCTTTTATTCATCAAAAGAAAAAAGGGTTTGAGATAGGAAGGGTGGAAAGTCACAACACACACAACCCGTGGGGGCTTCCCTCCTAGACTCTGGGGCTTGGCGACAAAAGAACCATGTCTTACCCTGGATTTGAACCAAGACCCTGGAACGAGAGAGGCTGCCCCCCTAATTGTGCTGGGATTCCAAAACGAAAGGAAACAAGACTACAAATTGCAAGCTCTTGGCTATAGCACAGGGACACTGCTATATTAGCTCTTGGGTGCAGATGAAGAGGTTGAAGAAAACGAAGAGTAGGGTCTAACAGGTTCACACCTGCTAGGCCCCCCCAGCGGACAAGGGGTCACCTTTTTATGAAAAAGGGAAAAACGGACCCCCCAAGGGTGTAGAGTGGCTGCCCATTCGACCCCATAGGTGAAGAAAGAGGAAAGTGAAGGTGTCAAATGACTTTTGGGTTTTCAATTTGTTTGGAAAAGGGCCAAAAGGCTGGTTTAGTTTAGATTGGGAAGGGGTTTAAAGGTTGGGAAAAATAGAGAACATAAAACCCGCCCGAAGGGCTGGGGGCGACAAAACTTTTCACCTGCTGATGACACTTAGCTAATTTAAAATTGTTACCTTAAATCCCCGACGGTTTCGTCCTTTGGGACTCTTAGGGGGGATGGGGCCACTAAAAACAGCTCACATGCAAACCAAAACTCACAACACAAACCAAACCTGGGTAGGGCCACGCAAGAAGTAAATTTTTGCAAACTGTTGTCATCATACAAGGTTACTTCACACACCATTCATACTGGGGCACACAGTCAGCACAACAGTAAGGGGGGGTTCCCTCCAATCGGTGCCGGGAGACAAGAAATCCATGACTCCCTATTTTCAAACCAACCCTTGGCAACAAAGAAAAGGCCCCCCCTGCGTTGCTGGGCAAAGGGGGCTCCATTCATCAAAAAGAAAAAAGGTTAGAGATAGGGAAGGGGGGGAAAACACAACACAGCACAACCATGAGGGGGCTTCCCTCCTAGACTTGGTGCTTGGGCGACAAAAAAAACCATTTTACCCCGGGTTTGAACCAAAAACCCGTGGCAAGGGAGGGCTGCCCAAATAATTGTGGGCTGGGGTTCGAAAAGAAAGGAAAACAAGACTACAAAATTGCACTCTTGGCTATGCACAGGGCCCGTCTATATTACTCTTGGCTGCAGATGAAGAGGTTGAAGGGAAAAAACGATAGGGTCTAAAAGGTTCTCACCTTAGGCCCCCCCCCGGGGCAAGAGTCCACTTGTTATGAACAAGGAAACACTACCCACCGGGGGGTGTAGGTAGGGTCCCCATCTGACCCCAATGAAGAAGATGGAAAATGAAGGGGGGGGGAAATTCTTGGTTGTTCAATTTGTTTGGGAAAAAGGGCCCAAAGGGTGGTTTTTTTTAGTTGGGAAGGGTTTTACAGGTTGGGAAAACATAGAGACATAAAGCCCCGCCTGAAGGGCTGGGGGCGACAAAACTTTTCACCTGCTGATGACAAGTACTAATTTAAATTGTTACCCTTTTCCCCGAGCGTTTTTTGTCCTTTTGGGACTCTTCAGGGGGGATGGGGCCACAAAAATCAGCTAACTACATGCAACCAAAAAATCACAACACATAACCAAACCTGTGGTAGGGGGACGCAAGAAGTAAATTCTGCAAGCATGTTTTCATCATCAGCAAGGGTTTCTTACAACCATTCTACTGGGGCCACAGTCACACAGACATAAGGGGCTTCCCTCCCACTCTGGTGCTCGGGAGACAAGAAATCCCCTACTTACCCCGGGGTTCGAAAAAGGACCCTTGGAAAAGGAAAACTGCCCCCTCCCGCTGTTGCTGGGCAAGGGGCCTCTTCATTTTACAAAGAAAAAAAGGTTAGGATAGGGAAGGGTGGAAAGTCCAAAAAACGCACAACCAGTGGGGGGCTTCCCCCCCTAGACTCGGTGCTTGGGGGACAAAAGACCATGTTTACCCTTTTATTTGAAAACCCAAAAACCCGGGAACGAGAGAGGCGCCCCACTAATTTGAGGGGGTTGAAAAGAAAGGAAAAAGACTACAAATTTCAAGCTTTGGCTATAGCCAGGTACCGTGTATATTACTCTTGGCGCAGAGAAGAGGTTGAAGGAAAAGACGGTAGGTTAACAGGGTTTATCACCCGCTGGCCCCCCCAGCAGGGCAAGGATCCACTTGTTATGAACAAGGAAACACGGGCCCACCAGAGGTTAGAGTAGGGTCGCCCATCTCGACCCCTAGGTGAAGAAAGATGGGAAAATGATAGGTTCAAATGACTTGGGTTTTAATTAGTTTGGAAAAGGCCAAATGGCTGGTTTAGTTAGATTGGGGAAGGGTTGACAGGTTTTGGAAAACATAGAAACAAAAGCCCCCTGAAGGGGTGGGGGCGACAAAAAAAAAAATTTCACCTGCTATGACAAAAAGTACTAATTTAAAGTTTTTTCCTAATCCCCGACGCGTTTTTGTCCCTTTTGGGACTCTTCAGGGGATGGTGGCCACTAAAATCAGTACTACATGCAACCAAAACGCCCACATAAACCAAACCTGTTTAGGGCCAAAGCAAGAAGTAAATTCTGCAAGCTGTTGTCATATCACAAGGTTACTTCACCACCTTCATACTGGGGGACCAGCGCACAGACAGTAAGGGGGCTTCCCCCCCAACTCTGGTGCTGGGGGACAAAAATCCATGACTTAACCCCGGATTCGAAAAGGCCCTTGGCAACAAAGAAAAACTGCCCCCCGCTGTTGCTGGGCAAGGTGCCTCTTCATTCATACAAAAAAAAAAGGGCTTTTCCTTCAACCTCCTCTGCAGGCCAAGGCAATAAATCCTGTACCTGTGCTATAGCCAAGAGCTTTCAATTTGTATCTTGTTTCCTTTTGTTTTCGAACCCAGTCACAATTATAGGCAGCCTCTCTCGTTGACGGGTCTTTGGTTCAAAACCAGGGGAAGAACATGGTTCTTTTGTCGCCCAACACCGAGTCTAGGAGGGGAAGCCCCCTCACTGGTTGTGCTGTGTTTTGACTTTCCACCCTTCCACTTAACCTTTTTTCTCTTTGATGAAAGAAGGGCACCCTTGCCCAGCAAAAAGCAGGGGGGGGCAGCTTTTTTCTTGTTGCCCAAGGGGCCTGGTTTGAATCCAGGGTAAGTAGGATTTCTTGTCTCCCGAGCACCCGAGTTGGGGGGGGAACCCCCTTACTTCTGTGCGACTGTGTGCCCCAGTAAGAAAGGTGGTTTAAGTAACCTTTTCTGAGATACAACATGCTTTTCAGAAATTTACTTCTTTTCGTGGCCCTACCACAGGTTTGGGGTTTGTTTGTGGGGTTTTGGTTGCATGTAGTTAGTGATTTTTTAGTGGCCACCATCCGCCTGAAGAGTCCCCCGAGGGCGAAACGCGTCGTGGATTAAGGGAAAAACTTTTAAATTAGCAATTTTCATCAGCAGGTGAAAAGTTTTGTCCCCCCAGCCCTTTAGGGTGGGCTTTATGTTCTCTATCTTTCCCAAACCCGTCAACCCTTCCCAATCAAACTAAACCCGCCATTTGGCCCTTTTCCAAACTAATTTAACAAAAAAAGTCATTTGACCCTATCACTTTCCATCTTTCTTCGTTGGCCGTGCGCACGTTGAACATGACGACCCCCGAAAAATAAATACACAAAATTTTCGCACAATTCGGGCATTTATACCAATTTTCTACGAGAAATTATTTTTTTTTTGTAATTTTTTTTCTTCAAATCACCTCTGGGGGATGGAATTTTGGGTCTCCACAGCCTTTGAAGTTCCAACAAAATGTACCGTGTTCTTATATTTGGCCCTTCAAATTTTGACTTTCCGAATTTTTTTTCAAATTTTGGGTAAACTCTTGAGCTTTGGACTTTGGTGATTTTCAAAGCTTGGAGACGGACGCACAAGAGGGTGGAAAAAATTGTCCCCGAAATTTCGTAAAATAACGCGAAAAAATTAAACAAACTTTAACAAACTTTTAATTTACACCTTGTCTGTTGGAAATGTTCAAAATTCGAATTTGAACGTTTCTAAAAAAAAATAAAAAATCGAGCCCCATCCCCTTTGGGAGGGATGTATGTATAAGAAAAACAATACTAGTTTGGGTACCGGGAATCGAACCCGTCGTTAGGGTAGAATGTTGAATGTCCTCCGGGACGTCCGTTTTTCTGTCTACTTCCAACATTGAGGGGGCCAAAATTATTGGTAAATATTTTTTTTCGAAAATCTAAAGGGGATGGTCCCCTGTACATGACCATCCCCTACCAATGTAATACCACACATTTGGTACTATGTTACTTTGGGAAGGGGCCGGTTATGCCTCTCTAAAAAATAACATGTGTAGGTACATATTTATTTTATTAATTGTAATTTCGTTTCAAAGGAACGCAAATAAAAAACGGGTCCAATCGGGTCCAAAAAATAAGATGTTGTACTATAAAAATAGCTCAAGAGTCGGGCAATACGATCAGACAAGTTTTAGCTCTTCGTTTTTACCTTAGTGGGCGAAAAATAGATCTGAAATGAATTTTCACACATTATCTGGCATCGATTTCGCCCCAAAATGCCCACTTTGACGAGTGTACCTCATAGTAGTATTTTTTGGGGAAAACCAAAAATATTGCCCGGAAAGCACGGGACCTGTACCTACATTTTGATAACAAACACTTTCTGGTTTGTGACATTCGCCCGTGTTTTTTCCTTCCGACCGATAATCACTGTGTAGTTGTTTAAAGGGGTATTTAACCGGTAAACTCAAAAAATATATTTCATTCAGGCTAACTATAGTAATGAATTTAGCAATCAACAGAAAAATTATTGGGGCCACCATGACTTCCCAAAAAATTGTCAATCATGACATTTTTCAAGCTAGGTCCCATCGACAAAAATCTCCCATAAGAAATAACATGGGGACGATCTTTATGCCCCGTGACCTTGGAGGATTTTGATCCAAAAAAATATTGGCCATTATTGACGTACTCGACAGCCTTTTCTGTAAATTCTCTATATTTTGTTTTGTAATTTGGGCAAGTAGTTCGGTCAAAATATGCTGATTACCAAAACGGGGTGTGATTTTGGAATGCATATTTTTGCGTGTTTGAGGGTATATTTGGGCACAGTTTCAAGACACGATGTTATAAAGGGGCATTTTAGATTGGTACTATGCTCTAGTAGGTATCTATGTGGACCAAAAAAGAAGCAGGTTAAAGCCGATTTAGGAAATTTTCCAAAACACCAATTTTTGCCAATTTCTGGATAAAAAAAATAAAAAAATCGTGTTAAATCACAGTTACAAGATATAATTTTTTAAACAGTCATTTAAGTGTAGCATTGTGCTATAGATTACGTGGTAAAAAAAAAATTTTGGGGTTTTTAGCCCCTTTAAATAATGTTTTATTATTTCTTCTACTGCATGCTTTTTTTGAATGCACTGAAACAGGCCCTACAGTATTTCGACATTTATATCCCTACCGTGTTTGTCTAATAAATTAATCTGATGATCAAACTTAATAACAAAATTTACTTCGTCTCACTTTTCAAAGGTCCTGAGCGCCGAAATTGCACTTGAAAATTAATTTGTAATTCAAAAATGTTAAATAAATTATTATCATTTAACATTTTGCATGCTTAACTGTGTTCGGGTAATACTGAGACGCTATTTGTAGCAAAATCTATTTATATCTCAAGTGTTGTAAGAAGATGTGCAAAGTTGCTCAGTGTAAATTGAGGCTCTGAAAGGGTTAGGCCTACTATACAATTCAAGATCTCAATTTAACACAATATGCACCTAAACAAGGTTCATGTGGAAGATAATGACATTCAAAAACCAAAACGACAATTATACTTAGAACTTGACAAGATCTACAAAAGGGTGTGCGTGCTAGACATTCACCAGGCCAAAGGGTTTTTAAAGGGGCAATTTTGAGTAGGCCTAGTTAAAATATAAATAAATGTAAATTAAAATTAAATTTGGCTATGATTTCATTTTATATCAATGAACCACTACAGGGGTCGGGTTATGATATAGGTACAATCTAGAACATGAACCCAGGGTTGGGTAGGTATAATACTCAACGTCGAAAACAGGTATTATACCTAGTATCACAGATAATAGAGTACACTACTACTCTGTTATCTGTGCTAGTATTATACGCGTCAAATATACATGTCATAAATTACACTTTATGACATTAATGACACGTCGAAAATTACTGGGAGGTAGAGCTTAGGTAGGTCTATGGTGTATTGTTACTTTGAGCTAAATCAGTGTGATTTTTATTTTTCATTATGCTTATCTAGTTAGGCTACCTTAGCCTACATACATTGGCAATATCCAATATGTAAATTATAACTAGAAATGTTTCTACTAATCAAATGGGGTTACTTTGCCTACAGGGTAACTTTGCCTGTTATATTTACAAGGCTGTAGTTTTATTCAAAATATTGGAACTATTTTTTTTTTATGAAGTTGATCCCACTATGATAATGTTTTCTGAATTAAAGATGGCCACCACTGGTTTTGGCACAATTTCTATAGACCCTTGGCATCTAAGCTCTTTTTTAAGTATTTGGTCAAGTTGATAACTTCTGCCTGAATGTTGCTTTAGATGTTTTTAGGGTTGATGAAATAAGGCTGGAATTTGAATTATACAATAATATTTCTTATTTAATTTTCGACACGAATGTTCTACATATTCTACATATTTGACATATTCTACGCATATTTGCGACACGACGTGTCGAATATTATTTGCGACGCGTCGTTACCCAACCCTGCATGAACCACTATTGAGGGCAATCCCAGACTATTTTTGGGGGGCGGGGGGAATCTTAAGTCGAGTTTTCAATACTTAAACCTCTAATATTTGGTGAAGGGATTAACCTTTTTAAGGTTTTGCACTTTCCAATACGTCCCCAGGGCCGAGTCCAAGGCATCCTATTTTCGAGGACTGTTTTGACTAAACGCCGCAATGACACAGTTGGGGGGGCGAGGGGGGATTTTGGAATTGGGATTTAATACATTTGATCAATATTTTCAAGCCTTTTGACAAAATTATGTTCAATACCAGTATTTCCGGCGTGATGGGCCAAGATGAGGGGTTATGAACAAAGTGGGTGGGGGAGGGGGGACTAAAGTCGAGTTTTCTATACATTATGAACTTTTTTCGGTTTTGCTCTTTCAAATTATGTCACAGGGCTGCGTGCAAGGCATCCGATTTTCGAGGACTGTTTTTTAACTAGATGCAAGCAATTACACAGTTTAGTGGGGTGGGGGGGGGATTTTGGAATGGAAATAAACATTTGATCAATTATCTTCTAGCCCTTTTGCGGAAAATATGTTTAATACCAGTATTTCCGTCGTGATGGGCCATGATGATTGTGGTACGAAGGAGGGAGCGAGGAGGGGGGGGGGGGAGGGGAGTGTAAAGTCGAGTTTTCAATATAAACCTTCAATACTTGGTGACATTTATTAACATTTTTTGGTTTTGATCTTTCAAATTATGTCACAGGGCTGTGTGCAAGGCATCCGATTTTTAAGGACTGTTTTGACTAAACGCCGCAATTACACAGTTTCGGGGGGGTGGGGGTGATTTTGGAAATGGAAATTAATACATTTGATCAATATCTTCTAGCCCTTTTGCGGAAAATATGTTTAATACCAGTATTTCCGTCGTGGTGGGCCATGATGAGCAGACCTGGGTAGTAACGTAACGGAAGTAACGCGTTACTGTAACGAAATTACCTTTTTCAGTAACGAGCCAGTAATTTAATTACAATTTTCTCAAAGTAACGGAAGAGTAATTTCACTACTTTTTTCATTGTAATTTGGCATTAGTAACGCGTTATTTTTTGCCGCGCGGCCCGCGCCTTTTGGGTATCAAAATCAGTCACTGGGCCAGTGCGCCTGCTGCCTTTCTACCGTATCGCCCGCTTGAACAATGTGCATGTGCATGCACGCATTTCCGACATTCGTAGGTCTGATCGAGAGATTCTAGTCCCGAGTTTTTATTTCAAAACCCTAGCCATTTTTACTTCCGCCTATGACGAGCGCCGTTGAAAGACTTAATTATCTACTTGACATCAAACATTCAAATCTGTGTCAAATAAATCGATAGTCGAATTGTTACACTTGTAGTGTAGTAAACAACATTTCGCCGATAGATGTCACCCGCGTAATCAATAATTTACTATACACGTCGATATCTACAATATCTCTGCCTCCGCTGGTTTTAAAGTGTGGGCGTGGATAACACCCTGTCTGAGACCCGCCTTCGGCAGACAAAGCACTTGCGTCATACTCGTTCGCTCGTCAGATACATTTTAAATTAAAAAGTAATTTTTGAAAGTAATTTCACTACTTTTTTTTCAGAAAAAGTAACGTAATTTCATTACTTTCTTGGAAAAGTAACTAAATAGTAATTTAGTTACATTTTGGCTGAAGTAATGAGTAATGTAATTTCATTACTTTTCAAAAGTTACTTACCCAGGTCTGATGATGAGGGGATATGAAGGAGGGGGGGGGGGGGGGCGGTGTAAAGTCGAGTTTTCAATACTTAAACATTGAATATTTTGTGAAATTTATTAACTTTTTCGGTTTTGCTCTTTCTAATTACGTCACAGGGCCGCGTCCAAGGCATCCGATTTTCGAAGACTGTTTTGACTAGACGACGCAATGACAGTTTGGGGGAAAGAGGTGTGGGCGTCGGGGGAATTTTGGAACCGGAAATTAATACATTTGATCAATATCTTCAAGCCATTTAATTTTTTGGGCGATACCAATGGCTTTAGAGGGCCGCATCAGGGGTTACGGCCCCGAAACACCTTAATTTAAACGTGGCCAAAAACATTTTTGGAATTTCTCAAAATAGTAGTTGGTCATTTTGGGGGAAAAATTTTATTTTTTCTTCTTCCACAAGGCGTCAGAGGGTCGCATTAGAGGTTATGGCATTAATACTAAATTCTTTTCTTTTAAAATCGTTTTTTTTTTTTAAATCCAAAAAACATTGTTTCTTTGAATAGCTCTAGCAATTTTCGACCGATCGGGTCCATCTTGGGCTCTATGGAACCGTATTAGTCGGCGCAGCAGGGGTTATTAACAGTGGTAATTTTGCAAGTCAAAACAGTGATCCACGCATTCCTTATAGTATACTCCTTATAGTTATTATATTATCGCATTTATACATCCAAGTCAGCGGGAAAAGTGCTCAGTTACACTCGTGACATTGAGTACCAACAATTTGTAAATTTATATAAGATCTAATATTGATGTAAATGTTAATTAAGGGGAATCCCTAGACTCAAATATGATTTCTAAAGAATGCAGTAAATACGTCTGAAAAGTAAGTAGAATGTAAGAGGGGCTTAATAAAAGAGCGGATAATTATTTTGGAATTTTTTTGACAGGACATAACCTCAGAATCAACAATTGTATTCAAATTACTGGAATCAGTTGCTCAAGTTCAAAAGTAAAATTTAAGCAGCGGTTTTTTGTATATTATTTCTACACTCCTTTATCTACAACCTAAATATAAGTATTGTTGGTTTTATATGGTTTCTGGCGTTGCACGATTTTTTTCTGTTAAACGGTACAAAATTTGAAATTGTACCGGCAGGCGAAAAAAATTGTGCAACGGTTTAACCATATAAATCCAAAAATCCTTTTATTTAGGTTGTAGATAAAGAAGTGTAGAAATAATATACAAAAAACCGCTGCTAAAAATTCAATTTTGAACTTGAGCAACTGATTCCAGTAATTTGAATACAATTGTTGATTCTGAGGTTATGTCCCGTCAAATTTTTTTTTTTAAATAATCCGCTCATTTATTAAGCCCCTCTTACATTCTACTTACTTTTCAGAAGTCTTTACTGCATTCTTTAGAGATCATATTTGGGTCTAGGGATTCCCCTTAAACTAAAAAGAATAAACCATCCATACAAATAATTATTGATAATAAATGTATTGTCGCATGTATATATCCAAGTTAGCAGGAAAAGTGTACGGTAACACTCGTGACATTGCGTAACACTGGGGACACTTTAGAGTAACACTCATGACATTATTAATACTAATACTAATGGGCAATGGCACATTTGACCAATTTTCAATAGGCCTACATGCCCACACTTGGAATGATTATAGTATTAACAATACCACTAGTATTTCTTTTTCAAAAAAACATTATCTTTGACGGAAATGAAAAGAGTGTTACTAGTAACACTTGTGACATTTTTAACAGTCAAAATTCAGTATGGAAGCATGGGTACAAAACAAACAATAAAGAAGTTTTCCCGTTGGGGAGGTCCTCCAACTCCCTATACCGCCCTGGGTTAAATAAAAAGTCTGTTTTTGGCGTTTGGAATCTAACGTTCCGCCCGACTCTGTGTGACGATTGATGGAACTACTTCAATAAAACTACATCACTTTTCTACTAGTAGTTAACAGTCGATGACGACAAATGGCGGAAACGTCAAGATATTAAATACGAATCGAATGTTGGCGAATGTTTTCGCATAAAGCAAACTCTCTTTATTGATGAGAATATTTCTGAGTAGTAGACCTAAGCCTAGGACCTAGGCCGACAATCAGGATTGCTTAATGTTTCGATTTGAATGCCAAGGGCGTACTTACGTCTGAAAACTGTATTGTGGCCTTGGGCCTAGGCTACACTTACGTCCGTTAAGCTTGAACAAGCCATATCTCAAATTATTTCGCACAAAAATGACAGTGACTCCTGCGCAACACTTTATAGTACATCATTATTAGATCAAAAGTAAATCGTTTTAAAAGTCTAGGGCCCAGGGCTAATATGATTGAAATAAAATTGAAGTTTGACGTTTTGTCTGTTATTTTGTTGATTTCAGCATCACTGCACATCGATAATCTACTGACCGTATTTAGCGTGCAGTGCTTTTATTAGTTTCACATTGGAGCCGCCCTCAGCGCGCAGGACGTTAGATTCCGTTTCGACTTGGGAGTTAGGGGACCTCCCCAAAGGGGAAACTTCTTTGTTGACTCTGGTACAAATATACAATGTGAGGTTAAGTAAGACGAAAAAGGTCTCATATTAAGTCAAAATGCATAAGCTTTTGATAAAAAATATTAAAATATTAATGAAATTTATAAGGTAACACTCTTAGATTGAATTAAAACTCAACCCACTGTATTCCACCCCTGGTCAATTGTGGGTAGTGTTGGGACTTGATAAGATTTTCAAGGGCCGCACATTGAAAATTTTCAAGTTTTTATTTTTATTATGTTGTTTAATTATGCAGTTGGTATTTGGTATTTAATATTTGGCTAGCCTCCTGCACAGCAATAGGCCTAATGCATGCTGGGGCCTAGCCTAGAACAGAGACATTGACATGGACCTAGAAGTTTTTGTCAATGTGGGAGCTAGGTCACATTGCAAATACGAAGCCTGCAAATGAAGGTCTAGCTAGGCCTTACTTATTATTTTTGTAGGTTGTATAGGCAATAGTCTGGTTGGGCCTAGCCAGATAAAATCTATCTTTAATTAGCACAAATGCTAGAGGGTTATGCAGAACTTAAATGCCTGGGGTAGGGCCTACCCTAGTGGAATGGAAAGACCGGGACAAACATTACTTTGGTGTGAGGTCTTCGCCTCCAATTAGTCTGTAGGTAGCCTACCGTATTGTTTGTAGTGACTACGTACTAGGAAGCTTCGCTATCGCTTTTTCAGGCGCATTGTTGGATGAGCGTAATTTTTTTATAGCAAAAAAAGCGTAAAATTACTATTTTCACGAGAAATTATTTTTCGATTGCGCTCATAAAAGTGGTGGTTCTAAGTTCAGAGATTTCAAAGGCCTGCAGAAAATTTCATAGCAATTGGAGTATCGGTTTAGCCGGAATCGTGTTAACAAACAGACAAAAATACAAAAAAAAAACAGATTTTTTCTCCAGTGTAGTGAAATGCTAAAGCTAAGCTCATCCAATAATCTAGGCTTTCCCTTAACCACCCAAAACATTGGGTGTATTTTTTTAGATTTTAATATACTATATGTTTTATGTTGAATGATGGAATCCCAATTCAATATTCAACATTTTCATCAAAAATTAATCAACAAGATATTGCATAATATTAGACGTATTCCACCTCAGCCCGAGTCTCACTGAAATAAATTATTTTTATTTATTTTATGGTAAAGTACAGTTTGAATAACAGATTAACAAACCTTGTAAATTTTCACGAAAATTTTCATGAAATTTTCAAGATTATTTTTTTTTCATGAAAATTCCCATCACTAATTGTGGGTCACCTTATAGTAAGTCATGTGAAGATATTTGTGGTTTATTCAATTATTTTTTCAAACTACATATTTTGAAATTAAGCGAGGGATGTTAGCTAACTTAAGATATAGGTAGGCGCCTAATCGGTAAATAAATTCTATTTTTCTTTGATTAGTATTGACACAAAATAGTTATTAACCAATCGACCCACTACATAGCCGCCGCCCCCCCCCTCCCCCCCGGTCAATAGTGGGTCTACCTACAATGTGTATGTTGTTGACTATGAACAATGTTGCATTTAATGTTCAGTCTGGACCCGCAACTCCACCAAAAATCGCGTAAATTCTGGACCGGCACCTCCACCACATCCTTTTTGTGCACTTAAAGGTTCAATTTTGCAAGTTAATTTGCGTTTTGATTTATGACCAATTTCATACAATTTTGTTCTTTTCCCGCTATATGCCTATGCGAGAATTTGCAAAATGTGTGTTTTTTCCATCTCTAAATGATGCAATTTTTCGATAATGTTACATTTTAAGCAATAAACGGGCATTTAAAAAAAAATCACGAATGTCATCACCATTTTCACTACCTCTATTTATTGGTAATATTGATTCGACAGTGATTTGTTGCCAATATTACATTTTACTTTTAGGCAATAAAGCAGACATTTGGAATAAAATTGCAAATTTCGTTATCACCATTTTCCACTTAGGTACCTCTATTTATTGGTAGGTAATATCGATTTTATAAGTACTGGTACATTACCATTTTGACAATCAACGATGAAAAATGTATTGATGTGCATCCCTACTTTTGAGTGTTTGTCTGTAGGCCTATGTTTGTCTGTAAGTTTTTTTTTGTAGGCCTACCTAGGCCTATGCATTGGATCTTATTACTTTTTCAAGTTCCAATTTCCAAATTATTTTTATTAAAATAACAAAGAATTGGGCTTGGACCCAAAATGGTTAGGCCCTAATGATGTTCTGTAAGACTGGAGGGTTTGAAGTATTTTTGCAGAAGTTGGCCTAGCCCCGAGACATCTAAATATAATATTAACTGTGTTTATTTTAAATTATCATTAGGTCAGAATGTCCAGCCAAAACGAGATCTTAGCCGATTCGTCCGATGGCCCAAATACATCCGTGTTCAACGCCAGCGAGCTGTATTGCAGAAAAGGCTGAAGGTTCCTCCACCAATCAACCAGTTCACACAAACACTTGACAAGCAGACTGGTGAGATAATAAATTTTGGGTTGTTAGGCCTAATGTATTATAGGGACACACATTTATGGTAAATAAAACCACCACAAAGGGGCTCAATTTTTTTTAGGCGGTGTAAAAAGTCTGTGTTAAAATCAAAACTCTACAAAAAGCGGTGAATAAATTTGTTAATTTGCACGTCTTTGTGTGTCATTCATGCATATTGTAATGCAACAATTTATATTTAACAAAAATGTAATGGAAGACGCTAATCTACAATTTAGAGAGAAAAGAACTCTCACTAAAACCCGCAAATAGTATCGTACATATCATTTTCCCCCCAATACTCGGAAGAATATTATATGTTTAGAGATGTTCAACAATATTGATTATTCGATTCGATATCGATATCGCGCAAAAATTGAGCCTATTTTCTATGTCGATACCCCGCCGTCATATCGGAAGTATCGCAATATCGTAGCTTGAATATTCTCGATGTTAAATGTCCTGCCGCAGTCTGCACTACACATTTCTGCAGTTCAACCGAACGCTCCTCCCACTTCTCCGCTACTATCTCCGCCAGCGCCTAACCGATGTGCGCGCACCTCCTACACTGAGAGCTGTAGAGATAGCGCTTTCCCCTCTAACCTCGTTCTCGATTCACGTAACGCGCTGCATGGGATTTCAGTCAAGTTGCTCCCGTTGTAGTGACAACATCGACGACGCGACTTGTTATCTTTACACGCTCCGAGTTCAAACATTATTTATTATGAGGTATAAAAAAACAAGTTTCAAGTAGATTCACTAGAAAATCTCGATGACTTTACTAATATTATTTATATTTACTACAATTCAGAAATTAAAAAAGTCCGCCCCAACCGGGAATCGAACCACGGATCTCCCGCATTCCAGACAGGCATCTTAACCACTAGACCATCAGGACGGGTACATTTTAAGCTCTGAATTGTAGTTGCATTATACATCTGAATAAATGGAACAGTACTGCAACGAATATCTGCTGCCTTTGAACTGACCACCAAACATTAATTATGATGTCATTACCTTTACGCAGGGATGAGGGAGGGTTGATTTCTCGATTTGTTTAGTCGGGAAACACTCTCGTAGGTGAAGAAATAAACCCTCGCTTATACCTGCGTAAGGTAAGACATTATAAAATTTGTAGTTGGCAGCAGTTCAAGCACATTTCTCCACAAGTTTCAACTACATTCAGAGTTTAAACCTCCATTGGCTTGATGTCCTTCCTGCTAGGTTGGGTTCGATTCCGTTAATCAGAAGTTTTTAATTCGATTTGCTTAAGTCATAGTTTTTTAAATTTGAAAGGACTTGCA
This sequence comes from Sweltsa coloradensis, assembly GCA_024449915.1. NCBI lineage: Eukaryota > Metazoa > Arthropoda > Insecta > Plecoptera > Chloroperlidae > Sweltsa > Sweltsa coloradensis. The sequence goes on from JAMZAV010001102.1 coordinate 147,931, forward strand.
CGTTCTTGCAAAGCTTAAACAGGTGACTTGGACCTCTTTGACTGGCATATGATTGTTGTGTATACCTTTGCTATTCTTTAAATATTGTCTTTGGTGTCCTCACCCGATTGCTGGTCTCGTTGTGTGTTGATTTGTGTTATGATATCGTATATAACGAGGGTCAGGGTTGGCTGAATCGATTGATTTATTTTATTATATTTATATAATAGAGGTGCTGCGAAATCGGGAATTGAATTTTACACGGCTGTCGAATCCGAACCGTGTTGATCCCGGGGCGGACATTTTTAATTTCTGAATTGTAGTAAATATATCAATTACTCTACGGGAGTGTTTCCCAACCGAACAAACATAATAATATAACCTAATATCAGACGGTTGCTTTCGATGTTGAAAAATCAGTGATCGTTATCGGTAGGAATGAAATATTCGATATCAATATCAATATTTTGATATTTCAATATTCAACGATATCGCAATCTCAATTCGAAATTACGCTAATATGTTAGAGACATCAATGAAATTCATCATCCGAATTAATAAATTAATTCGGGTCGACTGAGCTAGCAAGTTCCGGGAAACGTACGTCGAGCCGTTTATTGAATACATCAACAGGGCCTTACGCAATGTTTGAATCGGCCTGTATCGCTTGAAGCGCTGTTCGCACTGAAGGACTGAGTGTCATGTTCATTAAATATTGAACTTTTGATTGGCTACTCGCGACTAACGCTAAGGCTTGGTCCTGATTTACGTGTTCTACGCAGATTTTTAAGCGATGGTAAACTCGTTAAAATTTCATATTTAATATAATATATAATATCATATCAAAATACTGAATCGATATATCATATAATTTTTTTTTATTGTTAATTCATCATATTTCGATGTTCACGATTAATGCTGTACTAAATCCCATCAATATCAAGACACAAGTCTAGCATTACGATCAGTATGAAAAATCGTAATTTTGCTGTCGAAAAAAATTCGATATCGCAATATCGATATTACTTTGAAATTTCAATATTGCGATACGATATCGGCAAAATTGCGCTGATATTGACTGAAAAAATATCGTTGAACATCTCTAATTATTAAATTTTTAAACAATCCAGAAATTAAAAAAATCCACCCGATCGGGGTCGAACCCGAGTCTCCCACTTTCGGTGATGGACGCCTTAGCATGTATGTACTTTTTTCAAACAGGAGCCTTTTACGTCACGATGCTTTGAACAAGGCGACATACTTTGGAAAGTCCTTTTGCTTTGAAAAGGAACTTTTAAAAGATTCAGTTATCAATTAAAAAATGAACTTTTATAGGCTCTTCGCGACATAACACGTAACATAAAACGAGATTTCCACAGATTTTGAGTGTTTTAGCAAGATATTTGCTAGCGTCGACGCCGTTTCTTGTTGTAAAATTTAAACAAGAATAAACAATAAATAATAATAATAATAATAATAATAAAAATAATAATAATAATAATAATAATAATTTTTTTTTTTTTTTTTTTTTAATTCATTAATTACATATGTGTACATTTTTTATATGCTTTGGTCCACAAAGCCTTAAAGTAAGGCTTGTCTGTGGTTTAAACCACAACAATGTGTACATTTCATACAACTACGGTGTTGTGCGAAGTTATTACAACAATAACAAAGAAAAATAGAACAAACTCAGTAGAACACCGTCCTGTATAACAAAACAAACTAAAAAAAAAACAAAACTTGAATATTGAATATAAAAAATATTATACTTGAGGTAACACAAAAACAACACAGTATTAGATGAATAAATTTACATACTTGCACCAAGTATCTAAATATTTCAAGACTCCTCCAAAAAAACAAACAAACAGACTTGTCATTCGTAATCAAATTTTAAAGCAAACCAACAGGATACATAATGAAAATAGTAAATTGAACAACTGCAATAAAAAAATAAAAATAAAAGCAAATTGGGAATTGAGATGAATGATTAGGTGTTGTAGACTGCACATAAACAATCGAGCAATTAAAACTTTAATTCAGATTTAATGGCTGAGATAATAAATAAATAAATAAATTGTATTTAGAGTCTAGATTGCGCAGATGACCAGGTAGGCTGTTGAAAATAGCAGGTGTCAAATAAAAAAGTGTTCGTTTTCCATATTTGTTATTGAATTTAGGCAAAAAGTAATTCCCTCTTGATTTCGACCGCGTAATCCCCGTATTTTCGTTTGCTTCATATTGTCTATTGAAATAAAATTTTAAAATAAATCTAAACTTAAATAGGTATGATACAGGTAGTACATTGCAAAAGTGATATTTTATTTGTATGCTGTTATATCTTGGATTTCTTTTTAAAAAGCATGGTGTCATAGTTCTAATCATTGTGTTTTGAAGGTTGGTTATTAAATTTACGTGGCTTAAAGATGCAAAGCCCCAGGCCAAGAGGCCATAAGAGATGATTGACTCGGCGATCGCAGTGTAAACGGACCTTAAAAGTTTAAACGGAAGTACCAACTTTAATTTGAATAATTGAAATGCACAGGATCTTAAACGCTTGCATAAGGAGATAATATGCGGCCTCCACGACATGAATCTATCAATTAAGACACCTAAAATTCAGACATGGCTGTCAACAGACTCAATTTCAAAAACTACACCGTACACAGTTTTTTCCATTTACGATATCATGCTAACACTCATAAGAATGGAATATTATTTTAAGAGGTTGATGCCTGTTCTGATTCAGAGGTGGGGCACATATGTAGAATTTTGGTTTTGTCAGCATTAAAACGAGATCATAATCGTGCTTCCACATTAAAAAATTTGAGTGAAACCCCGCTGCAAAAGAGTTTCGGGCCTTTTTAGGTTCTTATGAAAAATAAAAAAACAGTATCGCCCACCCTACATGAACACAGTACAGTGTTTTAAAACCTTTTAAAGTCATATTGTTAACAAAAATCGGGTAAAAAATTTGGGCCCCAAGGGATAGGGGCCCAAAGTGTTCTCCCAGAAAAAAATTTTCACTGGGTATTTCAAAAAACATAACCGGGTTTACTCGCGGGTGGCCCCCAAAAAAATAGGGGGGGCCCCCCGGGGGGTTTTCCCCCCGGAAAAAAAATTTGAGATCCTAATTCGATTTGGGGTGATTTTTAGGGGTTTTTCGAAGCCCTTTTAAAGTAGCTTACTTTTTGGTTTAGTGGTTTGAAGTGGGTATAAAACTTTCAAATTTATTGAAATCCCAGCTAAGTCTATTTTTTCCTTTTTAAAGTAGGCTATGTGAATTCCCGTAGGCCTATTGCTATACAATGAGTAAAAATAGGCCCCCTATAATGGTGATGATGTTATTCTTTTTGAGGGTTAAATTTTCTAAGATTTGTAGGGGTTCAAATTATACAACTTAAACATTGTTTTTTCCTATTTGATGACTTCTTTTTAAATTCCCTTTTAAAATTTGTCCTAGCAATCAATAAAAATTGGAAAATTGCCCACAATTTTTCACTTGTGTGTGGGTTTGTTTTGCAGTTAATGTTTCACGTCAAAGCGATGATTTCCATTTTTCCAAATTTTGTTTTCGTTCAAATGCCTTCCTTGTCGGGTTTTATAGTGATCAGCGAGATTAGCCTCCACGATGTGGTTTACAATCCTTTTGTGCAGGGTTTTGGGAGGGACTTTAAATGTTTAGTGGAAAGGGTTTGTTTAAAATTTTGCAAAAACGGTTTTGTAAAAAAAAAAAAAAAAAAAAAAATCAAAAATTTTTTTTTTTTATTTTTTTAATATTTTTTTCAAAATTTTTTTTGCGGGGGGCAGGGAATTATCGCCGGGCGGCCCGCCCGGCGGTCCGGGCCTGGGGAGAACACTGGAGCCTTGGGGTACTCCAGTCGCAACCTCTCTATATTCATGAAGCATTCTCCATTTTTACTGAGAGTTTTCGATCTGTTAAAAACTAGTGAACCTTTTTAAGGTTTGACCTCTAATCCCAACATTTTCAAGCATACCCACTAATGTACTGTGGTTTAATGTATCGAATGTTTTCAAAAAATCTACAAATGGGCAAAATACATGCATGTTTTTAATTTAATTTAGTGTTAACGAAGTCTGAGAATTTTACAAAACAAGTCACTTGTGCTTTTACCTTTTTGGAAACCATATTGCATTTATCAATGATATTAAATTTTTTCCCGATAGGCAGACAATTGTCGGCTACACAGCGCTCCAAGATTTTCTCTATAACAGAGAGGAGTGCTATTGGTCTATAATTGGAATATGACATATGATCACCCCTTTTTATAGATAGGACGAACTACTGATATCTTTAAGTTTGAGGGACGGTCCTGACTCAATCGATAAATTTACTAGTTTGGCTAAAACTGGGCTAATCTCATATTTCAAAAATTTTAAATCCTAATAATAATAATAATAATAATAATAATAATAATAATAATAATAATAATAATAATAATAATAATAATAATAATAATCCTTCAAACGTGCCACATAGTCAGAAGATTTTTGCAGTAATCACTCTCTCTCTTTCTCTCTCTTCTCTCTCTCTCTCTCTCTCTCCTCCCCTCTTCTCTCTCTCTCCCCTCTTTAAAAGATTTTTCATACAATTGCTTGTTTTATAGATAGAAAAATTTTATTGATTTTGTTATCACACTCATCTTTATTTTTATTTTGTTAATTTGATTAATTGTCTACAATAATATGTGTACTATACTTATGTTTTCACGCTGTTATAATGTAAAATTTTGTTGGGCTTGGGCCTTAACCCCCCCTTGTGTATACCAGGACGCAAATGTACCTGAGATTGTTTTGAAAAAATAAAAAACCACTATAATAATAATAATAATAAAAATAATCATCATAACTCAGTTATGTACATATACATAATGTACCCGGTACATAGTTAATAAAATAATAATAATATTTCAAATTTTAAAGGGTTTCGGGCCCGGTAAATAATTAACACAATTTATTGGTCGGGACATTTCGCCGCGTCGAATCTGCTTTAATTGCTTTTGACGTTTCAGCCCAACTGTGTGGGCTATCCTCAGAAAAACAAGATATTAATTCTAAAAACTTACAAAAATAAAAGCCCAGACAAGGCGTTACATAGAAAAACAAAATCACAAAACAAACAGTTACCATGACCAGGCCCCGCCTTCTATAAACATGCGTTACATTCTTATGAAGACCAAAATATCACATTTGAGAGTTTCTGGTACGTATACGATCACTTCGTCGGACTCCACTTTCTTGGGGCTGATCCAGTTCTGGGACAGGGAGGACGAGAAGGTCTGTATTCGAAACCGGAAGTAAGATGTCGGGGATAATGCAACTATTTTTGATACGGCCAGCGTTGGAGTTGTCTTGAATCCTTTTCAATATAGGCGCCCACGACCCGCTCAGCTTAAACCCAACATTACCATTAAAATTGTTTGGTGTTTTAGCAATTTCAATGGACTCTCTAACCAATCTTGGAAGTAAACGAGGCTCTTTGCAAACTATTGTGGCACTCTCAAACAGAATTTCATGTCTTGGATTGTTAACATTTTCACAAGCATGTTTAGCCACCGCTGACTGTTCTTCTCGAGCATGCCTACAATGAGCTTTATGTTCTTTAAGTCTTGTTCCCACTGTCCTGCATGTTTGGCCTATATAAACCAACCCACACTTGCAAGGAATTTGGTAAACACCACTCTCTTGCAGTGGAATGATATCTTTGACTGGCTTCATCAAATTGGCTACCTTTTTCCATGGAGTATAAACAGTTTTGATCTCTTTTTTAGCTAAAATGCGACCGATTCTGTCCGTCGTGTACTTCACGTAAGGCAGGAAGGCTCTCGTGATGTTACCGGTAGCCTCATCTTCAACTATCGCTCTGTTATCTTGTCTCTGTGGCCTGTTCAAAGCCCTGTTGATGGTTGCATTACTGTAGCCATTGTTTAATAATGCTTCTCTGAGTACACCCTTTTCCTTTTCCAAACTTGCTTCGTCTGACAGTCTATAAGCTCGGGTTACCAGCGTGTTAATAACAGACTGTTTCTGTGGCGGGTGGTGATGGGATGTCTCATGCAGGTACAAGTTGGTATGAGTGGGCTTGCGATAAACGGCGTGGCCAGGTATGTTTCCTCTCGTGACTAGAATATCCAGAAAAGCTAGTTGGCCATTCGTCTCTAATTCCATAGTGAACTGAATGCTTGGATGGATGCTATTCAAATAGACCAAAAATGCATGTAGTGTTTCCCTACCATGTGGCCAAACTGCAAAGATGTCATCCACATATCGCAACCAAATCTTTGGCTTCAGTGTAGCCGAGTCCAGTGCTTTGGACTCGAAATCATCCAAAAAGAGATTGGCTACTACTGGAGATAAAGGGCTGCCCATTGGAGTGCCTTCAGTTTGTTGATACACTTGTCCCTCAAAAACAAAGAATGTGGATTCCAGACAATGTTGAATTAAGTCCGAGATGTGTTTTGCCAAAGGAATTCTTTCCCGTACCACCTTCATTGCTTCTGGCACTGGAATATTAGTAAACAATGACACAATGTCAAAACTTACCATCAAGTCTTGGTCATCGAATGTTAGGTCTTTAAGACATTCAATAAAATGAGCCGAGTTCTTAATATACGACTTGGTATCTGGCACAAGTGGTTGGATCTGTTTTGCCAAGTGGCGAGCCAACTCATGGGTAGGGGAACCTATTGCGTTTACAATTGGACGTAACGGAACTCCTGGCTTGTGAACTTTAGGAAGACCATATATCCTCGGCGTTCTACCATCGTGTTGGGTTATCGCCTTTTTACCACTGCGTCCAGAGGTGATTCTTTAATCAGTTTTGCTGTTAAAAGGGTTATTCTGCTTAGAGGACTTCGTTGGAGTAATTGGTATGCTTTACCTTGCAATAGATTTTCCATCTTCTGCCTGTAGTCGACTAAATCCATCACCACAGTTGAATTACCCTTGTCTGACTTAAGAACTCGTATTGAATCATTCTCTCGAAGTCTCTTGATTGCCATTTGTTCCTGCTTACTAAGGTTCTTTTCAGGAGGCTTCGCTGCTTTCAATACTCTCGTTGTCTCTTGTCGAACTTCCTCTGCTTCAGCGTCAGACAGACGAATCAAGGACGCTTCTACTCCACTGATAATCTCTTCAAATGGAATACGGTTAGGAGTGACAGCAAAATTTAGTCCTTTCGACAAAACGTTCATGGTAGGCTCATCTAACACTGTACTCGACAAATTATGGACTACCTGGTGTTGGGGTGGTCTTATTACTCTTCTCTCTTTAGCCTGAAGACATTCAAACTTCTTAACCTGCACTGCCTTTTTCCTGTTGTGGAGGTCCTGAGCTTTTTGGGCTGTAAGTGCATCTATTTTAGACCACATGTTAGGACTCAACGATGCACTCAGTTCCATCTGAAGTGTGAACGCTTGTCGAGCAATATAGTCTAAACTAGTACGACATTTGTGGATTTGATTCCTTACCAAAGCTTCACTAGCTCGTTTGAAGATGTTGCGAGTATGACAATCCATAAGGTGGTGAGATATTCTTGCAAAAACTGGAATCACACCTTCATCTCTACAGCGACAAAGAAATGCAAGGTCACACAGGAGACCACTTCTCTTCATTCGCAGTTTCTCGAAATTTCTTGTTGATAATATTTCCTCCCCGTAGAGGCGAATGATTTCAATTAAGGCTTCGCGGCCGGTAAATTAACACAATTTATGGTGGGACATTCGCCGCGTGATCTGCTTTAATTGCTTTTGACTTTTTTTTTTTGTTGGCTTTTATTTTTGTAAGTTTTTAGAATTAATATCTGTTTTCTGAGGAAGCCCACAAGTTGGCTGAAACGTCAAAGCATTAAAGCAGATTGACGCGGCGAATGTCCGACCAATAATTGTGTTAATTAATAATAAAATAATATAATAATAATAAAATAATAATAATATAATTAATAATAATAAAAGTTCAAGTTCCTTTTACACCTACCTTGTTTTGCAACACTTGCACTGCTATGTTCACAGCCATCCGGTACTATTGTGCACTTAATCATGTTTATGCATCGCCATCCTAATATTTTGTATCAATTTCTTTGGTGTGAAAGGACGCTATGTTTCTGTTTTCAACAATGTTTTCATCGTAGAGATGTGCAAAATGGTGCAACAAATTCGCGAATTTTTTTAAAGTTGCAATAATCCTCAATTCAGTTTGCACATGAATCTCATGAATTGTGATGAATGGTACCAATTTCCAATTCGCGAAATTTTAGTTGATACGCGAACTAGTGGCGAAATTAGCAATTATGTCCTTAAATCGAATTAGGTGGAAATTTTAAAAATAAAAAAATTTCGAAGTTTTCGTGGAGGTGCCGGGTCGAAGTCGAAATTAAATTAATACTTGTGGTAGATATGGTGGAGGCGCGGGTCATACAACGCGATTGGAGATTTAATAATCGTTTGAAGAGAGTAAGCTCACAATACTTCAATGCATATCAAAAGACACATGAAAATGCATAATTTCATATAAATTTGGTGAGAGTGCCGGGTAGACAAAATAATTCTGGTAAAAACTGTCGGAAACTTTGAAAACTGATGCTTGAAATTGACTAAATTAAACTGATTCTGAACTTACACTCTCATGAGCTTGTTTTAAATCATTAATATCAATCAATCAATCCATTTTTTTTTTTTTTTTTAAGTTGTGCATGAGAAAATTGTGTTTTTTGGTAAATCGCGACAAATCGCGAATTTTTATTTTTAAGGCGCGAATCTTCAAACTTAAAAAAAAAACATTTTTTTGCACATCTCTAATCATCAGACTGAAATTACTTACTGCATCGGCCATTCGTATGGTCTAGTGTTATTCTCTGTTAACTTTCGATAAGTTATTAATAAATACAGTGTTTTTACTTGTGATTTGCCATCAAAGTTGTGTTATTGTGTCCGTGGATCGCTTGAACCAGGCCTTTCCCATTTACAGTCCACTCATTTGTTATCTTTAACATTTTTCCTCCATTCACTCCAGAGTTAATTTTCATTTTCATCTTCATGTATCACCTTTCTTTCTCTTGCCCCAACATTTTGGTCCCATCCGGGCCGTGTACAATCAACATGGTTTCCACGTTGGAAAACTTTAATCGGCTTTCGCAAGTAATCGTTTCGTCGGCGATTTCACAAACGCAGTTTGAACGTCTAGGCCTACCGACGTAGCAAGATTTCTCACGGGCCCAGCAGCAGCTGAAGTACGGCGTCATCAGGACATCTTCAAGACCCAGTGGCGAGCGTGTCTTCCAGTGGCAACCTCATCACAATTCAGATAAGCTACTGCTGTACCTTCATAATAGCCTTTTAACTATACTTTCATGGATCTTCAATAACTTCCATATGCAAGCGCAAGAGAGAAGTGATTTTAATTAAACGTCGTGAATAATCAAAGTCGGCTTAAAACGCATACACACGTTTATTAAAACGATGTCAATAACCACTCAATCTGAGTGCAATCAGGTTAGGTCAGAAACTTTATTTTATTTGGGATCAGTTCGAGGAAAATACAATCACGTCTTGAAATAGAAGGACACAAATGACGATCGAATCATGAAACCTACAGAACAGATTTTAAAACTTATACTTTGAGGCTATGTTTAAATCTAATGACTACTCACGCCACCCAGGTTACCTATTGATACACCATCAAGTCATTGGTTCCTGGCAACGGGTCGCTTCTTAGCCACTCATAACAACATTTCTGATCAACTTCTGGTATAAATTTTACCACAATTCTCAGGTGATTACAGTCTTTGGTCACAATTCAAACACCTACGTCGCGCTCATACATGAGAATACTTCTCTACGGCCCATGCACAAATTCCATTATCTGTTGTCTTCATAACGTAATGATCCACTATGTATTTAAATCAAGAATTTGTCCTTGTCGCTGCTAACCTATACCATAGCAGGAACTTGATTCTAACAAGGATATGAAAACAAAAATAATATCTCAGAAACACATCAATGCTCTTCTCGATCTGCCCATGTGCAGCAAAACTCGGCTCACGATCTTGCGCCAATTAGTAGAGTCGTGAAAGTGGTTTATTTTGTAGTAAATTCGGTTTTTAAAATTAGAGATTCGATGTTTTTGGTTTAAATTTCTATTTCAGCGGTTTTATCATATTTACCAATTTATATCATGTTATTATTCGTTCGCGACTGTCGTATTATTCTAGCCAATATCAAAACAAAGGTTTGAATGTACTTATAAACAGATGGTTCTAGTAAATAGACTAAATCAAATACTGATAGGCCTAGTTATTTTATAACACCTTTTTTGATTCTGTTACTGCATACAATATTGAAAATTACACCGTACTTTAACAATGCTTCCATTTTAGTGCTTTTCGTCCATTAAAAACACGATTTTTGTAAATTTCGGTGTTTTATGTCATTTACTGCATATTTCGCTGTTTGGCGGTGATTCAAGTTTTGCATTTTCTGTTCTAGATTTGATCAATTCATGCTCATTTTGTGAAATTAAATGATTTACACATATTTCGGTTTTATCGTCGGTAGCGAAATACACGTACCTCTACCAATTAGTTAACGAAGTAACAAGCAATCTAAATGCTATCAAGGCTCTCAATCTGAGTGTTGAAATTCACGAACTCTTACTTATTCAACTTACCCTTTGCAGATTAGACATACACACCAGGCGGGAATTTGAAACAACACAACATGCAGACTCAGAGTTTCCTTCACTTAAGGAATTATGCAATTTCCTTGACAAGAGGGCACAGACATTCGAGCTTACTCAGTCCAAGTCTGTCAATTCTCAAACTAAAATAAACAAGTCTACTAAAGATACTTACCAGTCTAAGCATACGTATGTTTCCACAAAGACCAATAAGTGTTTGCATTGTAACAATGACCATTATTTGTACAATTGTAAATCATTTCGTAATCTGCCATTGTCTGACAGGTGGCATGTAATCAAATCTAAAAATGCTTGTGCAAATTGTTTTGCTAACCAATCATCAAGCAATGCATGCAAAGCTCGTAGCTACTGCAAGTGTGGTTCTATGCACAGCACGTTACTTCACGATTCTACAGATAGGTCTACTCATCAAGGTCAGATGCAGCGACAACGTCAGCACACTGATAATTCAGTGCAAGAAACTAGCCATCCTAGTACTATTCACTCGGAAAATAATACGAATACAGGTACTTACTGTTCGTACAAGACAAAGCCTATTCAACAAGTATTATTGGCCACAGCTGAGGTATAAGTTCAGGATAAGTTTCGTAACTTAATCAAATGTCGAGCATTACTGGATTCAGCAAGCCAAGCATCATTCATCACACTTGACTTAGCTAATAAACTTCAATTAAAAAAGGAAGTCAATCATACACCCATACAAGGTGTTAACAACACAACATCGACAACTACGCACAGTGTCAACATATCAGTCAAATCTATGGTTACTGATTATATTACACATTTGAATTGTTTTATTCTGCCAAAAATCACTGGCAGCCTACCGTCGTCTCCGATTGACTACAGCACTTGGAACATTCCTCGTGATATTCAACTAGCAGATTCCGAATTCGATCAACCAGGTGAAGTCGAAAATGCTGATCGGCGACAGAATTCACTATCTCGATTTCTCCGACAGAATTCACTATCTCGTCCAGGGTTTCCCACACTTCAAGATACGAAGCTTGGTTGGATCATCGGTGGAAGGATGCCAGTTTCGACTACTGATCACTCTCCGCTACCCACACACAGTTTATTCATTAGTAATGAAACCATTGATCATCAACTCAAGCGCTTTTGGGAAATAGAAGAAATCCCAAAACTTATCGCCACTAAAGCAGAAAAAGAATGTGAAACACATTTCTTAAACAATACAACCCGTAACTCCGAAGGGAAATTCATTGTTCGTCTCCCGCTTAAGGAAAACAGGAGTGAACTAGGTGATTCCAGATTCCAAGCGCTGCGACGACTGCAGCAGTTAGAACGTCGTCTTAAGGCGAATATCAATGCCAGAGAAGAATACAATTCTTTTCTACGAGAATATCGTGAACTTGGACACATGCAACGAGTCGACAACGCTGTCGACACATCTGATAAGTGCTACTTTCCTGCCACATCATGCAGTATTCAAGGAATCTACTACTACTCACATACGTGTTGTTTTCGATGGGGCAGCAAAATCCAGCACTGGACAGTCAATAAACGATTTATTGCAACTTGGTCCCACAATACAAGACGATATATGCTCAATTATCTTACGGTTCAGAAACATCTATTAGCATTCACTGCCGACATTGCTAAGATTATAGACAAATACAAATGCATCTAGCGATTGTAACTTACAACGCATATTATGGAGAGAATCCATGGATGAACCTGTTCAGGAATACCAACTAACTACAGTAACATACGGCACAAAAACAGCACCATTTCTAGCTACACGATGCCTACATCACTTAGCAGACCTGGAAGCTGAAAGATATCCCAGCGCATCTTTGTTTTAAAAAACGATTTCTACGTAGACGACTGTATCAAAGGGTTTAGATAATCTGGAAGAAGCTCTACAACTCCAGCAAGATTTAAAATCTCTGCTTGCCAGTGGAGGCGTTCCCACTACGTAAATGCTGTTCAAACCATTCGGCTCTTTTTGGAGGCTGTTCCAGAAGAAGATCGTGAAACTAATCTTCCACTCCAGTTGGAACAAGATGAGTCTGTGAAAAAATCTAGGCTTGCTATGGCACCCTGCTTCTGATCATTTTCAGATAATGATCGATTCTTCGACTCCTCAGCCACAGCAAGCTACTAACTCTACCAAACGTAAAGTGCTATCGATCGTATCTACTATTTTCGATCCACTGGGATTAATAAGTCCCATTGTCATTAACTACAAGATATTTCTACAGCACCTTTGGCTAGAAAAGCTAGACTGGGATGATCTTTTACCCAAACCCCCTGAATAATCATTGGAAGAGTATCTACAATCAACTTCCTACCATAAGCACCATAAAGGTTCAACGACTAGTTCTAGTCACAGGAATCATTTCTGACATTCAACTTCACGGATTCTCCGATGCTTCCGAAAGGGCTTTCGGAGCTTGCATATATCTCCGATCCACTAACACAGAAGGTCAAACTGTAAACCATTTACTTTGCTCTAAGTCAAAGGTCGCACCTTTGAAAAGAATTTCGATTCCACGCTTGGAATTATGGGCGCACTTCTACCCGCCAAATTGTTTAAAAAAGACAGTGGAATCTCTACGTCTTGACATTGGTTCTAGTTTTCTCTGGACAGACTCTACAATAGTTCTTGCATGGATCAAGGCTCATCCACACAAATGGAAAACATTCATTGCAAACAGAGTCACAGAAATACAAGAACTCACTGCAAATGCAAAATGGCAACATGTCGCATCAGCACAAAATCCAGCAGACCTTATATCAAGAGGAACTTCTGCAGAAACTCTTGCCAAGTTTGTGACTTATGGTGGCACGGTCCACAATGGTTGTCACTAGATTCATTATTGTGGCCAGTTTCCAAAGTGCAGTCAATTTCAATTGAAGGCATGCCGGAACAAAAGGCTACTGTTACCACACTCACTGCCACCAAGCAAGAAGATGGCATTATCTGCAAGTTCTCAAAACTAATCAAACTACAACGTGTAACAGCACACTGTCTTCGTTTTTGCTACAACGCTCGCAAGCCATCTGCGGAGAGAAATTACTCCGTACTATCTGCCGCAGAGCTGCAAAACTCACTTAAAGTATGCATCAAAATAGCGCAAAGTGAAGCTCATGCGTCAGACATCCAAGCTTTGTTAGCTTCAAAGGAAGTTCATAACAAAAGCAACATCAAAAATCTCTATCCATTTTTGGATAGTGAAGGCATCTTAAGAGTAGGAGGTAGACTCCAAAAATCATTACTGCCATTTGAGTCAAAACATCAAATCATAATGCCACCACAGCATCATCTCACTAAAATGCTCATTATGAATGAACACTAACGACTGTTACATGCTTCAGTACAAATGTTGACGTCATCACTTCGACAACATTACTGGATACCATCCATAAGACGTATCCTGAGATCGACATTGCATCAGTGTTTGCCGTGCTACAAATTGAAGACATCTGTAACGCAGCAACTCATGGGAGAACTTCCAGCTCATAGAATACAACCAGCTCGCCCCTTTCTAAACACAGGAGTCGATTACGCAGGACCGTTTTTCGTAAAACAAGGATCTACACGTAGCAAAGTTAAAATTGAAGGCATACATCGCTATTTTTGTGTGTCTAGCTACAAAGGCCGTCCACATTGAATTAGTCAGTGATATGACTACCGAGGCATTCATTGCTGCTTTAAAACGATTCACATCACGGCGAGGTAAATGTTCAAACATTTATAGCGACAACGGATCAAACTTTGTTGGTGCCAATCACCAGCTTGTTGACCTTAACAAGTTGTTAAAATCGAAGTTACATCAGATACTCTGAAAAAACCATAGCTCTGTCGATAATTGTAACTGGTTTTTTTATACCTCCTCGTTCTCCACACTTCGGAGGTTTATGGGAGGCTGCCGTTAAATCCTTGAAATACCATCTCAAGAGGGTAATTGGAAATAACTCTCTCACGTTTGAAAAAAATGGTAACTTTACTTACACAGATTGAAGCTTGCTTAAACTCACGCCCACTTATTGCCCTTAACAATGATCCTAATGATATATCTTATCTTAGTCCAGGTCATTTTCTAATCGGCGAGGCAATCACCGCTATACCAGAACCCAACTTTACTGACAACTCAATTCATACGTTGAATAGATGGAAGCAACTTCAACACTCCATGCAGCTCATCTGGGGGAAATGGTCAAGTGATTATCTACACTCTTTGCAACAAAGACAGAAGTGGTCTAGTTGTAGTCCAAATCTTCTAGAAGGCACAGTGGTCCTGGTGAAGGAAGACAACCTATCTCCTCTCCAGTGGCAGCTTGCTGTAATCACCGCTCTACATCATGGCGACGATGGAAAGGTTCGAGTGGTCACAATCAAGACTTCTCGAGGACATTACAAACGCCCAATAGTGAAATTGTGCCCACTTCCAACTTAAAATGTTCAATGTTTCCTTTCTTAAAAAATATTCATTTTTGGGCCCCAGTATGTTTATGCAACACTTGCACTGCCTTGTTGTTCACAGCCATCCTGGTACTATTTGTGCACTTTAACTTCATTGTTTATTGCTCACCGCCATCCTAATATTTTTGTATCAATTTCTTTGGTGCTGAAAAGGACGCTATGTTTCTTTGTTTTCAACAATGTTTATCATCAGACTGAAATTACTTACTGCATCGGCCATTCGTATGGTCTAGTGTTATTCTCTGTTAACTTTCGATAAGTTATTAATAAATACAGTGTTTTTACTTGTGATTTGCCATTCAAAGTGTGTGTTATTGTGTCCGTGGATCGCTGAACCAGGGCCTTCATTTACAGTCCACTCATTTGTTATCTTTAACATGGTCCTCCATTCACTCCAGAGTTTCATTTTCATCTTCATGTATCACCCATTCATCTCTTGCCCCAACAACTCTTAAAAGTTCAAGTTCATTTAAAATTTGCTATTTGGCGTTTTAATTTATGCTTTTTTAATGCAATAAAGTATATTACTGGATTGTTTGATATGGTTTTAGCTTGTGCAGCATGGGATTGATCATAAAGAAACAATAAGAAGCAGGGCTAAAAAAATACCATGTCCGAGATGCCCGGGACATGCAAAAAAAGTGGTCAGGCACGTAGATTATTGGAAAAATGTCTCACTATCGCCTGCGCTAGCGGGTAAATGGAGGGAGTAACTATATCACGCTTAGCAAGCCTGGGAAAAAAGATAAGTCCACTTGTCCAGTAACAGGTCCCACGGGTGGGTCGTGATTGCAGGCCATTAAGATAACACTCACTGTTCTTGCATCTGCTTTATATCTTGTCACAGTCTAGTCAAGGTCATGATGTATAGGGGCATGGGGGGGGGGGCTGGAGCTGAATGCTGGCCAGTGAACAAGATAAGGAAAGGCCAGCCTATGCAGTATCTCTATTCCCATGTGCTTAATTTCAGTTATCACATAGTTTTTGACCTCTAGCAGATTAAAAACAATTATTATGGGACTTATTTACACAGTATAATCTCTGGAAGATCGCGAGTGGTAGGCTATGGCAGGAGGTGGGGGGGGGCGCTACTCACCACACTGCCACAAGTCGGCGGCATGAAAAAAGGCCATTATAATTCGAAAGAAAAACGCCACTACTTGTCCTGATAACTTATTTTAATTGTTAAAAAAATAATTGGCATGTAAGTTTTCTGTCTAGGCATGTTAAATTTTCTCCAACATGCCCAGCCGAGCATGTGCCATTTAATACATTTTTTGAGCCCTGAGAAGTTATTGCATTTAAGGGAATTTAGTAATCATTTGATGTTAAAGACTAGTTTGCTCACCTGTCAACCTGACGGCAATCTTGAGAACTATTTGGGCTACAAATCGCTCCCATTTACTTAACATGCAAACAGGAATTTCAAGATAGTTTCTAATTGTCACGGAAGTGGACCAATGACTTCTAATCTAGCCTACTATAGGTGTTTAATATATATGAGGCGGCCATATTGTCACTGCCTGCTATAGAAAAAATCATAATCAACACACAACACAGAATTTCTGGATTGTATTAAATATTAACAATTCCACCTACGGGAGTGTTTCCCGGCTATCCAAATCGAGAAATATACCCTCGCTCATACCTGCGTAAGGTAAACTCACATTATAAATATGTTTGTATGGTCAATTCAACAGCAACAGTTTTTCGATGCTTTATTGTTCCATCCATTCAAGTTCTATAGGCCTAATGTAACAACAATACAGTTAAGTTAAATAGTTACTGTCTCAGTGGTCTAGTTGGATGAGGCGTCTACCCGGAAAGTGCTGGAGACTCGGGTTCGAACCCCGATCGGGATGGATTTTTTAATTTCTGGATTGTACTAAATATTAACAATTTCAACTATCCAAATCAAGAAATACACACTACATATTTGCAAGGCGCCAAAAAAAGAGGGAAATTTGAACTCGAAAAGTTCGAGTTCACACTTTTCGAGTTCACGTGAATATTTACTCGAATCCAAAGTCAAATTCGACTCGAACTCGAAATGACCTGAACTCGCACAGCACTAGTTATTATAATGTAAATGGAGTGTATGATTGTGTGAGCAGTTTATTGTTGACCTTATTTCTTTCACTTGCTTTTAAAAGTGATGATATTTAGTATTGTGCAATTCTAAATTAGGTCTAGAAAATTGTTATAAGAAGACTGCAACCTGATAAACAGGAATACTTGTGCACATCAATATGACACTGGCGTGATGATTGTGAATACTTACTTTGAATTTCGAATATTTGCACATCCCTAGTCTTGTTGAAATGTGTCCACAAATCAAACTATAATAAATTTGTTACCGCCAAGATCTCTTACTCAAAAAGCCACATTGCATACTAGGTCATAATTCTATAGATGGGATAATAATCAAATGTCTAGCCTACATATTTATTTAAAGATTTTGTTAAGTAATCTCACGAATTGTATTATTTCTTGCTAGCTACCACATTATTTAAGATACTCGAGAAATATCAACCAGAAACTGCCCTGGCCAAGAAGAACCGTCTCCGAGCTCGTGCAGAAAAGAAAGTAGCAAAGAAAGAAGACGCCCCCACGAAACGGCCAAATGTTATTCGTCAGGGAGCAAACACCGTCACGAAACTGATAGAGCAAAAGAAAGCTCAGCTGGTTGTAATCGCTCACGATGTAGACCCCATTGAGGCAAGTAAAGCACAGTTATGTAGGTTTTAGGGGTGTGCGAGTAGTACTTTTTGCCTCGAGTCGAGTACCAAACTACTCCCGAGTATCGAGTCGAGTAGTAGGAAGTTCCTACTACTCGACTCAATCTTAGTATTTCAGCACTGCTGACAAACGCAACCCGATACTTACCTGACCTACCCACTCCACTACCGGCCTCTTTTCCCGACGAGCTTGAATGAGCATATGAATTTAAGCACATGTTTCTATGCCATGTGATCATTTTATTGCATGTGACGAAATCGACTGCAGTCTTGAGTAGCCAGCCTCAGTTTAAGAGTCTGCAATAGCTTGCGAGTCAAAAACGTACATATTCTGGATCGCATAGATTAGTAAGTATTGGATCAAATGGAATCTGGTTTTTTCCTATCATTAGATCAAGACTTCAACTACCGGTAGTAACGTATACAAAAACATTCTAAAGTTGTGTTTAATATTTAGCGCTAATTAGGTTTGCAAAGTATCGAAATCTTGAAAATGTCCTATGTCGAGCGATTTTCCAGAGCTCGTAGTATAGTGAATAATGAATAGATTGTCATTGTTTTGATTTTTTGTTTTTTTTACGAGGAAGAAACATACTAGTCACATAAACATTCACCTGACCATATTTCACGGTAGGGATGACATCGGGTACCCGGGTAGCCCGGGTACCCGGTTCCAGAAATTACCCGGAGCCGATTTTAAGATCCGGGTATATTTCGTGGCCGTTTTTAGGCTAATTCACCAGTTTAAATTACGCGCTACGTGGTTGCGGTCTTTCCCGCGGAGCGTGCCCGCTGCCTAAAGAGTAACTGGAGTTGACGACAGAGCGCGTTGTAAGCTATCACGTGCTTTCGTCCGTCTCGGCGAGTCACGCCCATGCCACGAGTGAGTGCAAGAGAGAAAGATGCGGCAATAAATCTTGGACACTGCCGTCTGCGCAGTACGAGATGCGCGTACGATCCAACCAACTCACACTCACAGCTGACTGACAAAGATGGTTGGGTGAAGAAGAATTCGCGATGCAATCATCTTTCAACCGATTCACGAAATTCGTAATCACGACGCATAGGATTGTTATTCCTGGGCTTATCTTCTTTCTTTCCTAGGCTTATCTTGCGACGAGAGCTTCAGTGCGGGATATAGTAGTGAGAGATTTTCCCACATTCGATGCGTGTTTGTTTTCCCCTGCTTTCTGCGCGTAGGCCTAGGCCTACCTACAACGAGTTTCACTGCCTGTACAGTGTAATTGGTAAACTAATCTTTGGTGTAATGAAGAATGAAGATCATTGCCTGGTTATCAAAGGGGTTCTTTATTTGTGAACGATTATTGCAAAAGTTTCCAGAGACGGAAACGTAGTCAGTCGGTATGACCTTCAAACCAACTAGTAGGCCTAGGAAACAGCGTTTCCACACATCGTCACGTAACGGGACCCGGGTAATTTGAGTGCTGGAACCGGTTCCGAATTTTGCTACCCGATGTCATCCCTATTTCACGGTCATTTTTTTAGTACCTTTATGCAAAAGTGCTCCTTGCCAAACCATCAAAACAGAGACGCAATAATTAGAGATACGGGTTTTTAGTGTTTTAGGTTTTTGATGCTATAAAATGCTAATTTTATCGATTCAAAATGCTAATTTAATTTTACTAAAAATTATGTTTTTAATGGCTATTAAGAACTAGTTTATCAATGTCTTCTAGCGTTTTATGTGACTGTACTGAATTGAAATGTTTCTATAATTCTCATTTACCATTAAAAGTGTAAGAAACACCCTAAATTTAGGGTTTTGGTGGAAAGGAAACTAATTACTGCTACAAAAATGCTAAATTAGTCAAAATTAATGCTAAATATTCCCAATTTAAATGCTAAAAAAACGTATCTCTAACAATAATTTATTTAAACTAGGGATGCACAACAATACTCTTTTCATTATCGATTATCAAAATGGTAATGTCATTATCGAATCGATATTATCCAAATCACCAATAAAGCCTGTTTCGATCTATAAGTGGAACCTCAAGTGTAAGTCAAAACAAATAATCACGTTCTGTTTACTGCCTGGCTGTCTTCGATGTCATGTGTTTGGCTTCCGTTATCGACTGATAGGTCAATTCTAAACATAAGCCTCGAGTGTCATAGCACAACGTGAGATTTAGAGTTTAGTTCGTGCCACTTTTGCCGAATTATTTGATATTTCGATAATCGATAATGAATTTTGGTTATCGATAGAGGCATGAAAATATCGTTATTGCGGTAGGGCCTATGCACGATAAAAATAAAAATTGTTTTTTTTCAACTTTTTTAAAAATTTCTTTACGTTTCATGCTGTTTGGAAGCCAAAAATGCAATTTTAATTTTCGGGAATTAATGCGATGTCGGCATTTTAAAGCGATAAACACTAATATGCGCGATATAGGCGTGATAAATGATATTATTTGTAGTGCTGTGCGAGTTCGAGTAATTTCGAGTTCGAGTCGAGTTTGACTTGGGATTCGAGTAGGTCTAAATATTCACGTGAACTCGAACTTTTCGAGTTCAAATTTCCCGCTTTTTCGGCGCCTTGCAAATATGTATGTGTGTGTTGTGTGTTGATTCTTATTCTTTCTATAGCAGGCGGTGACAACATGGCCGCCGAGGTATCAGCTGGTGTGTGAAGTAAACATGAATTTGCATCTTAGAGAGGACTTAAGACGATTTTTATCCCAGATATTATTATATTATTTTGATTTTTGATTTTTTTAAATTTCAAAATTCCATTCTTTACTTACAAGAAATAAGAATGGCAGTGGAAAGAATACAAGGGAGAATAATGCCACTATCCTAGGCTAAGCTAGGCCTAGGCCCCTAAAGCCTAGGGCCTAGCCCCCTAGCCTAGGCTAGCTAGTCTAGGCGTCTGGTAAGGCTAGGACCCTAGGCCTAGGGGAGGGCCTACTACAAAAAGCCTTTACTTTATCATCTAGGCCTAAGCTGTGACCAAATTAATGTTATTGGTGTAAGGCTAGGCCTAGGGACTAGAGCCAAGACCCAAGCTCTCTTAGTAAGACAGGTAGGGCTCCTAGGCTATGTTTGTCTTCTAGCTATTCTAAGCCCTTTGGCCAGTAAGAGCTAGGCCTAGGGCAAGACTGGTAGAACAATCTAGGCTAGGCCCCTAGCCTGTGTTCTGCTAGACCTAGGCTACTAGGCTACCAGGCTACCCTAGGCTTTATCAGTCACCATTAGTTTCCTGTTTAGGCTAAGGCCTAGGAGGCTTAGTTATTTGATATATTTGTTAATTTGCCATATTTGAAGTAGGTAGGCTCAAAGATTTTCATTTTTGATTAGGCCTACCAATTTTATTTTCATTCTCTTCTCTTTTAGGGATTTTTTACTTTGAACTCGGAACTCGAAAAGGTCAATTTTTCATGTACTCGAACTCGAAGAAAAAAGTTGAACTCGCACAGCACTAATTATTTGCAAAATACGCGCGACTTGGGAAGGCCGCGCCATCATTTTTGCCAATTTCCTACATTGCCTCTATAGTCATTGTCGCTTGGCTGGCTGGCCGGACGGGAGACGGACAAAAATGTGTGGAATGCGAAGAGCTTGTTATTGTAACCTCGGTACACATGCACTCGAGGTCGGTGCACACGTAAAATAAGCCCAGGGGGGGGGGGGGGGATCAGGAAATCGTGACAAATGCGTTTTTTTTTTTTTAAACAAAATTTGAGTTTTTATATCACCATTTCTCATTACCTCTGTGCATTGAACATATTATATCGAGCCTATTTCATATGAAAGTGCCAACATTCTAACATTTCCCGTTTTGGAGTTGGTTTCTATTTTCGGAGAATCGACGCACGGATTTTAGACTTCCTTTCAATTCTTTATTCTTTATTAATTAATTAATGGTTTAGGTTATTCTTATTCATGATTTGAAGTAATTGGTACAAAAGATTCAGCATATTTCAGGCGAGATTTATTTTAAGAGACTACCATTTGCAACTGTTTTGTGGACTAAATGCGCTTTTTTTGTGGATTTAAGGCGACTATTCGGAGATAATTTTGAAGATTTTAGGAGACTATTTGAGACTGTTTTGAAGATTTTATGAGAATAATGCAACTATATTTAGGTAAGACATGCAGTGGAAGCCCTGTTCTTAATTATGTTTTTATCTTCATCTGACGTTATTGGAGAGAAATATGGGATTCCACCGACAACCCTAAATCCCGTGCAACATCCTCCTGATAATAAGTGTATTCATGAAATCGTGAAACTTGTCGAGCATATCGCAGACTTGCAAACATCACCTGCTAGGTTGAAATCACAATGGGGCCTAGGCCTTCCTCGATCTTGGCTTTAGTTTAACTAGGAAACGCTCAGTTGGACGCGTTGATAAGCGAGCACGTGCTATAGCTAGACCCACATTGCACATTTTTTTTAAATTTTAAAATTTGCAAGGTGCACTGTCCACGGGGCCATGTTTCCAATATTATTTATTATTCGACATTAAATGTAACAAGAGATCGCGCCACCGTCGCGCGGATTCTTGCAATATGGCCGGAGAAACGAGGTACAGCCGCTGTTTACCACACGCCGGCGTATGACAATCAACAGTCTTTTGAGACGATACAACATCTTTGCAGCGTTCTAAAATATACTACCGTCATAATGGACAACCTGAATATTTTCACAGTGTAATTAAGATGTTTTTCATATTGTAAAATGATGTTTTCCTAATTTCTGTGCCCGCTTTTTGCACTTCACTTGTATGCATAAATGATGCATGCTATGATTTACGGTCGATTACTATTTACTATTTATCCTATTTCGCACACATTTAAACGGTTTTTAAACAAAATGCGCCAATACAAATAATATAAAATTATAAAATAGCCCCCCCCCCCTCCCCCCACCCTACACACACACACACACGCACTCACATATGACAATTCACCAGTTCAGAGCTTTAGGCCTACGCCTAACATCACAATCTCGTTTCATATTGTAGTTTCCTTTTAAATGGACATTTTAATAAGGAGGCTATTAATTTATCTCAAAGCTCTAGTATTGTACAAAATACACGCAATTATTACAACAATAAGATAACAATGACCATGACAGATAAAATTGGGCAACTCGATTCGATTGCAAAGCATTGAGACATGGCTTTATTTGTGTGACCTCTATTTCCTATTTTTATTTTGAACTTCGTGAACAAAATTAATATATAACCAAAATTATATTCAACTTGATAGTGATTTTGTCTACGTGATTATGTCGACGTATATACGCATATTCACAATAATTATGTATTAAAATCCTTGATTATAGAGGCTAGCAGCTCATGGGACAGGCAACATACAATAAAAATAACTAAGATAATAATATGCGAAAAAGATCGCATACTATAGGGAATGTAATAGTATTATGTTAATGTTTTAAAAATTCGTATTTAAACTAGGGATGACTTCGGGTACCCGGAAACCGGTTTGGAACCGGTTCCATTACGATCCGGTTCACCTTTTTCGGAACCGGTTCTATTTTTAACCTAAAAGTTGCCAAGGGCCTAGGCACAGACGAGAATAAATGAGCCGGAAACACCCGTGGTTGCAAAATTCTTAGGCCTAGGCCCTATGAATGTTGCGTCACAATTTTGACCTAGGCTTAGCCTAGGCCCATGTGTTGTGTTATAATAACATTGCAGAACTTGTTAATAACATTTTAATCATATACTAATTCTATTTTTCACGTTTAAGATCACATAATCCAAACTTTATGAACGAAAACGAAAGCAAACAATCTTGTAGGCCATTGTTTGTTCAACTGTTTCTCACTAAGCAGTTCCTACAATGTCTGGGACACGGCTCCGCCCCCTATCGAAATTCGAATCGATTATCGCCCCGCCCATGTTTTCAATCGAAATTAGCCCGCGCAGATTCAAATTTACGAAAATTGAGAAAGAAAAATATGTGTAGGAACCGGTTTCGAACCGGATCCGGCGCGGGTGGATCCGGTTCCGGATTTTTCGACCCGAAGTCATCCCTAATTTAAACCTGCGTTGTAATAAACAAATACCATAAAAGCTGTCAAAGTACAATACAAATACCTGCACATTCTAGGCCACATTCTAGGCCTTTAAATGAGATCTATATGCCTATTCCGTCCGACCCTCTGTCTGTTGTAAAAGTTGACTACAAGAGTAAATGCCACATCAGCATATCGCCAGATTAAAATCATTTCATACTTGTCGAGTGTTAAAACAAATTATAAAATCAGCCAAAATCCAAAAACCTACCATAAGAACGCACAATTCTCAACATTTGTCGCAAAAACTGCCATTCACTTAAATCGTTTTCTCCATCTTTGGAAAATGTATACTAATACAATTGAGGCATCATTTGACTTCGTAAGACTTATTTCTTGCAGTAAACCATTAATCGTGATTATATTTTGAAATATCAATAGGTACAAACGCTCACAATTCGAACGCAAATCTCTATGTAGCATGCGCGCGGTCGTAGATACCTCGATTCTCTAGTCGCGCGCTTCGCCACTAGAGCGCATACCTGCAACTTTTAATCACGAATTGCCAAAATCCAGAATTTTTTGGATTCATATCTGTATATTTTAAGGGGTTTATTTTATGTTGCTGCGGAATTTTGGATTTCCCTCTACTCCCTATCACCTGTATCATCTGCGCATCATGGTCTGATATTACCGAGTCCACAACATTCACTATATAATTATCTTGATGTATATTAGTAAATATATTATCAATGGCTGTTTCAGATGTATAGTACTTTATAGTGGTTACTGTCCTAGTAGGCGTTTTTATAGTCATAATCAATTTAAAACTTTTTAAAATGTCATCTAGCTGTTTCTTTGCCCGCGAATGTTGTAATACATCAATATTAAAATCACCACAAACAATTATATTCTTGTCTGTGGCTGCAATTTTTTCAAGTACATATTCAAAAGTATTGAAAAATACTTCGAGTGCCCCATTGGGTGGTCTATAAACTCCTATGATAATTATAGGCCTGTTCATAGAGCTACCGGTAGGCTAAAACTGGGTTTTTAATTTTTAGCACAAGGTAGCTTATCGCAGTCATACAAAGTAATTTCTTCCATTTCTAGTGCAGTGTTTGAAAAGATTGCTACTCCCTTTCTCCTATAAGCAAGCAACTTTTTTGAGGGCTCCTCGGGCCAATTTTTTGAGATCATTCTTCCGAGTGTTTTAGGCAAAATTCACGACCCTATCACTTAAACCGTGACTGGTAGGCTAATCCTCCCAGCACAGTGGGTAAATTTGTGAAAAAAAAGACAAAGGGTGCAAAATCTGGTTAGATATACATGGTAATATGTATTTTTTTTATTAAAATTTGGACTTCAATCTACAATATGTATTAATTGATTTTGGAATTTTTGAATATTTGAAAAATTCCATTTTTTCACCCCCTCCCACCCCCTTAACCGGATGGATTTTTTCATGGCTCCTCGAGTCAATTTTCTTATAAGAGTATACAATCCAAAATTCAGCCCTCTACCACAAAACCCCTAATTGTTAGGCTAATCCGCCTAGCTACTAGTTTAGATCCAGTTGTCAATTTTAGAGTAGACAAACACAAGCTGCACTTGGCAGCTGAACTGTCGTCACATTTTTAAAAATAGTTCCAAATCAATGATGTTGGCACCTTTGATGCGATGTCGACGCACTATGGCTAGGTCTAGGAGTTGTAGGCCTATCGTGATGTAATTCTCCGTCAAGCTCTTCTAAATTGTTATCAACATTCTCTTCAATGTGTTGTTCGCTGGGCTCCAAAGATCGTTAAAAAGACGCATACTTTTCATAATCAACGGAGAAGAAACTAAAACGACGGCGTGGGGTCAATCTGGTAGGGCTAGGTAGGTTAAGAATGCATAAACTAGGAAAACGCTTAAGTCCCGCCGCGTTGTTGGATGAGCGTAATTGGTGCATTGAGCTGCCATGTGTTGTGCGGATTTTCTGTTGTTCTGTGAAAAAATCATTACTAAGTTGAAGATTTTTTTAAAAAATTAAATTAAATTAAATGAAAAATTAACTTAAATTTTAATTTTTTTAATTAATTGTAATTTAAAAAAAGAAAAAAATCGAAAAATTGCAATTTTCATAAGAAATAATTATTCGATGGCGCTCAAATTTAACACGAATATATTAATTCATGAAATAAAGGTTCTGTGAAAAAATTATTACAATTGGATAAAGCATGTAGGTGTCAAAGAATTGTTTTAAAAAAGAAAAAACCCGTAAATTTTCGATTTTCAT
Source organism: Sweltsa coloradensis (assembly GCA_024449915.1). NCBI lineage: Eukaryota > Metazoa > Arthropoda > Insecta > Plecoptera > Chloroperlidae > Sweltsa > Sweltsa coloradensis. The sequence goes on from JAMZAV010001102.1 coordinate 174,093, forward strand.
AAGAAATAATTTTTCGATTACGCTCAAATTTCACAAGAATATCTTAATTCATAAAATTAAACTTCTGTGAAAAAATCATTACAATCGGATAAAGCATGTAGTGTTATAAGTCGAAGACATTTTTTTTAAATCGAAAAAAATAGTAAAATTGCGTTTTTTATGAGAAAAAATTTCCCGATTGCGCTCAAAAACGTGGCAGTTCTAAGTTCAGAGATTTCGAAGGCCTCCATGAAATTTCATCGCAATCGGAGTATCGGTTTAGCCGGAATCGTGTTAACAGACACACAAAAATACAGAAAGAAAGAAAAAAAAAACATTCCGGATTTTTTTCTCCAGTGTAGTGAAATGGAATCTTCGCTTCGCTCGCTACGCTCATCCAAAAATGGCAGCGGACTGAACTATCGATTTATTTGCGAGTGTCAGCCTTTCGACTTTGCGATTTCTGTTGGCGGTACTTTTAACTTTTAGAACACGGCGGCTCAGTCCATCAAAACTACTCGAACTCTGTACTTTTAACTTTTAGAACACGGCGGCTCAGTCCATCAAAACTACTCGAACTCTACTCGTTTTTGTAAATTTTCGAGTAGGTTACTCGCACACCACTAGTAGGTTTACCCAACCATAATTGAGCCCTGCAATGATGTTACATGAATTTCTTCAACCTAATGTCCACACATGTTGGTTACTTGAGGAAACTTGACAAACTGAGCGTTGGGCTCGGCCGCTCGGGTGCTGCTTGGAACGTTCCCAACCAGCCTGTAAAGTCACTTTGTCGGGGCTTCCGATTACGTAATATGATTATGAAGACCTAATCATGACCTTCAATTTGTAGCTCTTGATCGCGACTGACATTGGCGTATGGCGGTAAGCCTCCATGTCACCAATGGCCTTGGCCAGGCCCGCAAAACGTGGTTACCGACAACAATAATATCAATATCAATGCTTTACTTGAAAAGAACGTTAAATAAATAAATATATTTGTATTTCGAGTACCCACTCGGTCACAGAACTAATTTTCAGTTTGGGACATTTAAATTTTAAGCTGACTAAGCCAACCCTACAGGCACCAACACCATCCACGAGCGATCAATGACCAGCCAGAGACTCGTATAAGTAGGAAACGCCAATCAATTAAGCTGGACACGATTTCACCTATGGACAGAGCTAGAATGAACTAGGATCATTCAGAACAACCTTGCTAGGACGGCTCCAAAGTCACTGTTTACATATTCCTTTATTCTAAAGCGGGAACAAACCCTAGACCTTCTGCATTGGAAGCAGGTACGCTAACCACAAGACGTTATTGTCTTATCTAGGGATGATGACGGGTACCCGTTCGTGTTACCAGTACCCGTTTACCCACAAAAAACGGTTCGTGAATTGAGGTGTCGCATTGTATGCCAAAGGCCAATGTAAACCTCTCCGCTCTCGTGTCGCTTGAGCTTGGCGGCATTTTTCTTTCGATTTATAATGTCCCTTGTTCATGCCCTGCACTTGTGACAGTGTATGTTGCCATACACCTTGCGCGATATTCAAGAATATGTGTTCATAATTATTATTCGGTCATTCCACCAGAAATTAACCAGAGGTGGTTGCCGACACATTTTTAATTATTTTTAAATTTTGCACATAGATATACGTGCTTATATGTATGTAGATTACAAATCAGTTCACTTTACATTTTTAGAGCAAACCGTATTCGTATTCTATTGAAAAATCCAAGAGAAAAATAAAAATAAAAATCATTTAGGCATAAACAAGGGCATCAACTTTACTCGTCTTATTTGAGTGAGACCAGATTTCAAAACAGATACTTTTGGAATTAGATAATACTCTAGGTCCACATGTATCAGAAAAAATTCTTTGTTTTGATCCTAAGTCGCCTTTACCCCCCCAAAACAAATCCAAAATGGGTGGAAACTCAGAATTTGACATTTTCAAGGTCACGTACATCTCAAAAGGGGGACTTAGTAAAAATGTGTGATATTGTTAGTTATTATAAAATCACGAAAATAGTAAATTTTGTTCTTTTTAACAAAACAGTCCGATAAAATATTAACCTTTTTTATTCTTAACTTTTTTTTTCATGTACGGGCAAGCTGAATTTTTGCACAGACCTTTAAGAAAGCGTACTTATCAACAGGAAAAAAGTCCTCAAAAATCGGACTGGAGCGTTGACCGCCATCTTGGAAAATGTCTGCACAAAAGTTGTTGTTTTTGTGTAGGTATCTTCAAAATGGCGGAAGATAGACAAAAAGTTTCCATAGCAAAAATATTCCTCACATAATTCCCTACGAAAATGATTGAAGAGTAACGAGCAGATAAGCCCTTAAAATATCTACTTTGAATTATTTCAAATTCCTGAAATTCGTGCCAAAATTGAACTCCAAAATAAAATTTCTCAAAATTATCAAATTCTCAACTTTTTAAAACTATTTTTATTATTAGATTTGCCTCGGTCGAAACTCCAATCGTTGAGCACGGATGAAATAAAAGTACACTATAAAAAATTCATCAATTAAATGATATTAGAATAAAACAGTCAACAAGTTACTTTAAATTGAACAAATAAAAGATGAGCATGGGAAAGTATGTAGAATAGTCGGGTATCTCCTTCATAAATTGTCATATCTTACGATTGAACGTTTAAGCTTGAAAGAACATCACTCTGTTATGGTAAGTTACTTGAAAACGGTTTTTTATTAGGTCAGTCCCTAAGGATACTGTGCCTAATAAAGAGTTTTTCGATGAGCGTAGCGAAGATTCCATTTCACTACACTGGAGAAAAAAATCCGGAATTTTTTTTTTTTTTTTTTTTTTTTTTGTATTTTTGTCTGTTTGTCCACACGATTCCGGCTAAACCGATACTCCGATTGCGATGAAATTTTATGGAGGCCTTCGAAATCTCTGAACTTAGAACTGCCACGTTTTTGAGCGCAATCGGAAAAATTTTTCTCATGAAAATCGCAATTTTACGATTTTTTTCGATTTTTAAAAAATTTCTTCGACTTATATCACCTACATGCTTTATCCGATTTTAATGATTTTTGCACAGAACCTTTATTTTATGAACTAAGATATTTTTGTGAAATTTGAGCGCAATTGAAAAAATATTTATCATAAAAAACGAAATTTTACAGGTTTTTTCTTTTTTTTAAACAATTCTTTGACTTATAACACCTACATGCTTTATCCGATTGTAATGATTTTTTCGCAGAACCTTTATTTTATGAATGCATATATTAGTGTAAAATTTGAGCGCAATCGAGAAATTAATTCTTATAAAAATCGCAATTTTACGATTTTTTTAACAATTACGATTAATTTAAAAAAAATAAAAAATTAGGTTAATTTTTAATTTAATTTAATTTAATTTAAAAAAATTTCAACTTAGTAATGATTTTGCCACAGAACAACAGAAAATTCGCATAACACATGGCAGCTCAATGCACCAATTACGCTCATCCAACAACGCGGCGGGACTTAAGCGTTTTCCTAGTAAAGAATCGACAAACACGATTATCCTTCCTTATTATGAAGATAAAATCCCCTCTCCACACACACTATTAGTTGTTTTCCTCAACCCCTAGTTGAATCGATGCTCACTTAATCAATTTGTCGCCTTACACCCTAAAACGTCTCCTATTCTTCCAACGGTTATCATCTCTTCTTCTTCTTCTTCTCTTATGCCCACATTGCATACTTGATCATGTGTTTTGAAAAACGTAAAGATGGGACCCCTGTTCCCTCCTGTCCATACCCCCGGGCTTTCCCCATAGGCCCTTTTCAAAAAGGCATCAATAGATGTTGTCGTCCTGTGTTCCCACCACAGAGTTTACACATGCTGCTCTACACACCTTTTCTTTAAAGTGCTTTGCTAGCAAGTCATGGCCGGTATTTAGTCTAAACTGGCTGTTGAGTTCTTTCCCCAAAAGGGTTTTTGTCCCTCATTTCTTCCTTTCCTTGTGTTAACTAGTCCCCAATTTTATTTTTGCCTTTCCCCTTCCGCTTTTTTCTTTACCCCCGATTGCTGGCTGATTTCAGATGTGTTTTACTGATCTGTATAAAAATTTTTTATAATTTTTTGGTTTTCTTCCATTTTAGCGGGGAAAATCACCCTTTCTCTTTTCCGTTTTGCCGCAGTGTGCCGGGTATCCACTGTACTTTACTGTGTTACCCCTTTCATCAACCTCAATTCTTATTTTGCAGTTCTTTTTTTGCTTCTGTTTTCCTCTACTCACTATAGCCGGATGATGCTCTTGAGTCTGTTAGTATCACCATTCCTTTCTCAAAAGATTAAACTTCCCCAACGCTTTGCTTATTGCTCTCATTTCCCCATAAAGTTACCCCATTTGATCCTGCGGGAAATGTTTCCCTAAAACTCCTACTGTTACCCCTGCACCTGCTTTCCCTTCTCCTGGTGTTGTGATCCTCGTGTATATATCGCCACCCTTTCTGGTATTCTTGTGAATAAATCTTAGGCCAGACTTCTCATATGCTCCTCTTGATATTTCTTTTTTTTCTCTTGTATTCCTTCAATTTTAGTTGATGGTTTACTTCCAATGATGACATTTAATTTTGGTTTTCCTTTTTCTTGCTTTTTTTCAGTTACCCTTTCCCCCCTTTAAACTTTCCCACTACATTTCTAGTTTCATTTATAATTTTTTTTTGTTTTTTTAAGGGCCCTTCTTGGGGATCTTTTCCCAATAATCTCATCCAAGGGCAAACCTTTTTTTCGTACAGGCTTCCAGCTGCTACATTTTCCTTGCTTCCATGGGGGACTTCAGCTACTTTTTTCCTTGGGTGATGGGTTTGGGGTTTTTTCACTCCTTGTTTATATCCTAGGGCTTTTTTTGGATAATGTTGACTTGTCCAAGTGTTTTTTTGAAGTGTTAAATCAACATGGCATTTCCTATTCCAACACTGAGATGTAGTTGTATGTCGAGAATGTATTGAATTGGCCCCCAAAAGTTCCCCTGTTTCTCTTTTCGAACCTAGTCTTTTATTACTTAATTGCACATTCTGTCGATAGGGGTAGCGTAGTCATTTTCTTACCCATCATTACCAAGAAGTTTGGGTTTTTCGTATTTTAAGTTACTCCTTGTATTTTAGGCTAAACTGGGCTTGTTTTTCCTGTGTACAAAAATTTGTATACTTTTTTTGTTTATTCACTCCATCCCATTTTCCCTGGCCCCTTCTTCAAATGCTTGCAATCCCTTTGTTCATTTCACTCCATTTTCGTACGTCTCTGTCACTACACCAAAGACCAATCTCCGCAAAAAATTTGTCTTTACCCGCTTTTTTCCTGTATTATTGGCCAAGTCTTTTATTAAACGGGGGAGGGGAAAGGGGACTGAGTGTCCCCATTCAGCTAAAAACGCTCTATTCTGTGATTCTGTCTGTTGTACTCGAAAATCACCAAAACCGCTGAACAGATTGCCGCTAAAAATTTTAAACAGAATGGGCACGATTTACTGAGAACTGTTAACAAATCGCTAGATCCATTCGATTTAAATCCCGGGATTTTAATCGATACCATTTGTTTAGTAGAGCTAGCGGGAGAACTCTACGGCGGGCCAGGGGCATAGTGGTAAGCATAGAGTCTACCGCCGGAGGGGGGGGGGTTTCGATACCAGTTAGTTTTGAACTTTTTTTATATATTTTTATCCCACTATTTTTTTGAGGATGGTAAAGGGGAAAAATAAAAATTGGTGATTTTGTTTTATTTTGGGAAATTTTTTAAATGTTTCATCTAATACGTAATTTTCAATTTAACGGGATAAACGCCAAATCGATTTTAAAACGAGTTGGGGCCCAAGTTTTTGAGTACCGGGGAACATCGCCTTTTCTCCCATATACCTAAGGCACGTCACCCCCAGTAGGGAATGTCCGGGGACAACCCATGGCTCCTCACTCTTTTAAAAACGCTTTGGGTTTCCCTAGATATAGTCGGGAAAGAAAGTAGGGTTGTTACTCCCCCTTGTTTTCTCCTCCTTGGTTTTTCTATTGTTTTTTGTTTTTGCATCTTCCTTATATATCTCTATTAGAAAGTTTTTACTCCATCTGTAATGTTTTTTGGCACTCGCATCTTTTTCATCTTTTTAAAAGTATTTCTCTATCTACTAATCAAATGCAGTCTAAAAATCAACAAAAACTACCTGTAGAAACTTCTTATTAAACCCTTCCTTAATACCTGCTGCAAGTATGCCCCGGGCCTAGTGTCCCTCCTTTCTGCCTAAACCTCCCGCCCCTTTTGCCAACTTTTTCATTCGATTCAAAAAATTTTTTTACCCTATAGTTGACCATTCCCATTGTTTTACCCTAATTTAAGGTTTGGCTGTACTTTTGACTTTTGGCTTCCTTCCCTTTTCAATTTTTCTTCTTTCCCAAATGGTTTTTGTTTTTTAAGTTATTGGATTTTTGGGATTTAAAAACCTTCCTTCAGGTTTTTGAAATTTGGGGTTTCATCATTGGTTTTTTAATTTTAAGTTTTTGTTTTCCAACCCTTTAAAAGTTAAAGGGCCCCTTTTTGATAAAAAAATTTTTAATTTATTTGGGTTATTTTTTTTTGGGTTTTTTTGGTTTTTGTGAAATTAATTTTCCCTTTCCCCAAAACCCTTTTTTTTTTTTTACAAAACTAAATTTTTTTTTCTTTTTTTGGATTTTTAATTTTAAAAAAATTTAATTTCCCTTTTTTTTTTTTTCATTTTTTAAAATCCACCCTTTTTTCCCCCCTTTTTTTTTTTGTTGCTTTTTTTTGTTTAATATTTTCCCTTTTTTTTTTTTTTTCCCTTTTTTTTGTCACCCATTTTAAAAAGGTTTTGTTCAAATGGGTTTTTTAACGTTTTTCTTTGGTTGGGATATTTTTTTAAAACCCTTTTTTTTAATTTTTTCTTCTCCCTTTTTTTTTTAAAATTTCGCCCCCCCGTTCTTTTTTCCCCCTTTTTTTAAAATTTTATTTTGTATTTTCCTTTTTTTTCCTTTTTTTTGTTTTATCTTTTTGATTTGTAACGATTTTTTTTTCCCTTTTTGAATTGGATGGGTAAAAACGATCGGGTTTTACGGTTCCTTTTTTAAAACAAAAAATAAAGGCCCTCATTTCCAAAAGGGGCGCAAAAAATTTTCCCAAAAAAATCCTAGTTTTTGGGTTTTAATTCCGTTTTTCGTTAAAAAATTAAAAGATTTTTTATATCACTAATTTAAATTTTTTTATTTCGGTGGGGTTTCAAAATAGATTTTGTCCTTGGGGATTTTTTTTTATTTCATTTAAAATTCCCCTTTTTTTTATTGGTGTTTTCCTTTAAAGGGAATATTCCCCCCTGAAAAACCAAATATGCCAAAATTTTCCGTTTTTTATTTGACACGAAAATTTGGATAATTCTCTTTTTTTGTCTTAAAAAAACCCTTTCCCTTTTTGGAAGCCCCATTTTTAGGGTTATTTTTAAACATTTTTTGGGGATTCCCCCGGGGAAAAAAAAAAATTTTTCCCCAAAAATTTTTTTCTATATCTTTTTTTAAAATTTTTCCCGTTATCAAGCGTTTGGGAAAGTTTAGCCCGGGATAACCACACCCAAAGGTTTTTACAAAATCTTTTACCACGACTTCCCCCCCAAGGCAAATTAATCTCGGGTTTTTTTACTTTTTAATATTCCAACCCCTGGGGATTCAAAAAAAAATTTTCAAAGCCCTTGGGGGGGGGGGGGAACCCCCGAAAATGAAAAAACATTACAGTGGCGGGGAAAACCCCAAAAATTTTTCCGCAAAAAATTGGGCCCCGCGTGAACCCTCCACCCCCACTGCGTCCGGGGGTTACCCCCGGGTTTTTTTTATTTTTCAGATTTCAATAAGGTAAGGCGTAAAATAAAAGGAAAACAATTTCCCAAAACTCTTGGGAAAAAATTAAAATAATTGGTTATAGGGAAGAAATTAACTCTGAAAATGATTTTATTTTTTCCAATCTTTAAAAAAAAAACTTAAAAAAAAACCGGTTCAATTTTTAGAAATTTAGTAAAGAAGGGGACTTTAAATGGGGGGGGGGTTTGGAAAACTTAAGGCATGCAGGCTCCAAGGGGGGCCCGGGAAAATTGTCAACCCGGCCCCCTAATTTTCATACTTTCTGCCATTTACCGTTTTTGGGGAAACCCCAAAAAGGGGCTTTTTGGTTTTTAAAAATGGGGGGGGTTTAAAAAAAAAATTAAAATTTTTTTTTTAATTGGAAATCCAAGATGAGAAAATGTGAAACCCCCTTTTTACCCCGGGGGAAAACCCAATCCCCCGTAAAAACGAAAAACGTTAAATTACTTTTACTGCACTTGCATGTCACTCCGTATGGTGTTGATTTAAGAATTTACCATATCAATTGCGGTGTCGTCGTTATTCGCGCATGGCTACTACTAGGTACTGGCCATGTGGCTAGCACGATGCTCGGCTATCGCGAAGTTTTCAATGATTAATACTTGTAAAACATGATTAAACACTCGATATATTGCTTGACCTCAACAAGAGGTACAAACCCAACTTGGGTATCATCCCCACTTTAGGAATATCGCCCATGTTAACGGAAAACACACGTAAATATTGCACTGATTTTCCAATCGGCTGCTGGGATGCTGATCGTAGTGACCGACGGGTTTCCAAAAACACACGCACTTGCTTGCCTGCCACACTTCCTGCGAAGGCTCACATTCTGCCCTGTGATTGGGTCTCACATACCGCGCACTTTGAAATTGGGGGTTGTTATTGGTCTAGGGCAGTGGCGGCTCGTGGACATTAGAACACGTGGTGCTAATATACAGCAAACGTAAATCATGCATAGGGCCTATGGGTTATGTGTGACAGGGAAGGAGGGGTGTGTGAGGTTGTCACAATACTCACCTCCGCCACACAAATAAAAATAATTGAATAACAATTAAACTGCAATCAAATTAAACAACAATTACCTACAGCGACTGCTGTAGGGTTGAAGACTGACGACTGACGAGTGAGGTGATTGCAAGGGTGCGCGGCTAGCGGGCGAACCTATACAGAGCCCGAGTGCGCGAGTCCCGATAGCACCAGAAGACCGGTTTGCGTTTCGTTTTACCCGTGTTATTCCCTGTCGTTGCGTGCTAAAAGGGCTTAAAAGTCGTCGAATTCGGTGCGGAGCACATCGCAGGTTTCTACATATGCTTGGTTCAAAACCATCACCACCATGTACTACGCGGTATGAAAAAGTTGACCATCCGCACGGCCGCGGATACTTTTGAATACTTAATTTTACAATACCTACACATTGAACTTATCAAAAATCAGTTTAATGGAGATGGATGATTTATGGTGGTGGTGCTACAGCACCAGCGCACAATAGCACGAGTCGCCACTGGTCTAGGGGTTGCTTACGTACTTCTGTTTCTTGACGAGAATTCGCCTTCACTTGCAGTTTGACTGACCAGTTTGCCTGCGCATCATCCGCGTTTGCCATTGGCTTAGGCCAAGACGAAGACCGGCGAAGCGAGTAATGTGCTAGCTAGGCTACACATTCCAGAGCCAAGAACACCACAAACTTGCTGTGCCAAAACCAACTCTCAGCCCTTGTTACTGCAGGGTGTTTGGAAATACCGTTACCTCTACTATCGAATCCAATAACATCGGTGAAATTAACCAAAAACATTGACTCTCAGCTGTACTTGCACAACTAGAGTGACCACTGAACTGATACTTGTGATATATGACATCACGTTAATTTGCACATAATATGCAAATTAACCTAACCAATTAATGCAATTGTTGTTACAAATTAATATTACCATATGCAAATATCTTAAATAAAAATGAAAAAATTCTCCGGCTGAGGGCCTAAATGAGACTGGCATAGGCCGTGCGGTTACAATCGCCCCCTTAGCTTCTAGAGAGTACTTGTCATCATGTCTCTCGTGAAGTTAACCTCTCGTGACATCGTACGGCCACATCCCCGATTAACTCAACCTTGATGACATAATTTTTATTATTGACATACGTGAGGCGTATGGCAACAATTATTGGCTCAGGATGTGAGGCATCCTGTTCCAATAAGCCCATATATAACACACACTCCACTTGGCACATCCTAAGATTCTCCATAACCCTTGCCCAAGTTACGTTACTGACCCATAGGTCCCCACAAGAAAATTGTTGATTTTATACTGGTTACCCTGGACATAATCACACCCAGGAACCTTGTTGCTAAAAACAACCAACTAAGTTCCACAAGATACTTCCCTTGGTTCCTCACTACGTACCCTTGCGCTACGCCACTGTAACACAAGTTGACGCGGAACCTGTCTCACGCGCACTGGTGTCCACAACTCCTGGTTGCGTCACGTGCTCTAGCGGCCAGGCCGCTGCATCTCCCTCCGTCACTGACACATGTTTGTGCTCCAGCTGTGAGCCTACGCCCACTCGGCGCGCTCCCTAAGTAAGTGTCTGACACATGGCAAGTGGTAGACCCACCACTTCCATCCCTACTAACAACATGAACGGGCTATCTCGTTTAGATAGTTCTTACGTTACTGTTACAAGCTTGACCTAACCCTTGGGGGAATTTACAATGCAAACATTGTTCCTTCACGCCATGAAGGCAAATTAAAACTACATTTACGTATCCTCTCGGGAGACACATAAGAAAAACCACCATTATTTACACCTACACTTGTGATGAATGGTGACTCGGTTTACTTAAGAAAGCCTACGAAAACCTTACGCAAGGCATGACTACGTCAACCCCGTGGGTGACCAAACTTACACTCACAACTACTCATGCGCTCAAAACAAAGACAACAACCACTAATTCCAAACGACTTCCGGGGTCACGCACTGGACTCGCATCCACTTACACAAACTCGTCGTGAAAAGTACTTGTTAGTTGCGACCTCGGTGGTGACGACTCAAAACTTGCGCTGCGGCCAGGTGGAATAACCACATTTAAATACAAACTCTACGTACACGTACATCACACAGAACAAAGAACATCAGAGAGCACAGCTCAGTGACACAAATACCGTCCTAGATTCTATCGCGTAACAAGAAAAAGGTGCTACTTGAGCTATTAATTAAACAATGTGTCTGATAGGTACATCCTTCCAGGCGTGATCCTTGTCTAGGGTAGCAACCTCTAATACCGGACGGTCACCCCTAACCGGACGCGCGGAACAACCCCTATTTCATTTCGCCTAAATACGCTTTTCAATACTGATCTTACTGATGTGATGCATGTATAATTTTAGTTGACATCTTGTTTTTTTACGAAGTGCTTTGGTATTTCTTTGTGAGTCGAAGATATATCGAAATAATCAAGGTCAGAAGTTCCGGATGTGCGTCAGAAGGTGCTGCCAACTCAAGTTCCTATAGCAACGAAAACTAAAATGGCGTTTCTAGGCGTCAGCTGTTGGAAAAACTATGAAGTTTTACAATCAAATCAATCAGATTTTGATCGGGATTGAACAGGAACATTCATACGGCCGTAAAAACTATTTTTAACACTTCAAATATCGAAAATGCTTCACGGCGTCCGGTTCAGGGCGCTTTGACACTTCCCGCTAGAAATCTCGAGGTATCATCATGTTAGCGAAAGATGGGGGGGTATGTTAGGTTGGCAATGGCTAGTTAACACTTCAAGTTTCAAAATGGTGTATCATACATCATCGTAGCTTGAACGAAACGAAAGATACAGGCGTTTTAAGTTGAAAATTTTCTCCCGAAGCGCTTAAGTGTCCGCTAATCGGTCCCACCACCCTACGCAAAGGCATGTCCGTACACAGCATGCCTTATAGGTACATTCTTCCAGGGTGGACCTGTTTCATGAAGATATGTCTGTACACAAATCACGCGAGATCTCAAAAGATCAGCACGGTCCTGGCTGGCGTCCAATGTAACGTAAGTTGTGAAAAAGATTACTGTCTTGTCGCCCTGACAGAGTCCAGTAATTAAGAAGGCAAGCAGGGGCAAAGTCCCAAGTCTGTTTTCCGCGAGTGGTGGGGATGAGTCGTGCATCCTGCAAACTTGTTGCTACTGTCGTGGTTGCTGCGTCTGTTGACAACTACGGTCAATGACCCGCGCGTAGTGTATGATTTGTAGCTATCGGCTCCCTCAGCCGTCGTCCTCGCATCTCGTGTGGTTACCTTGCCCTAGGGCTCTCTCTCTCGACGCCTGATCCGTTCGACTGGCGCTGTGTTCTGCGCAGCCAGCTGATAGTTCACCATCCTCGGCTCGTGCTCCGGTCCGGGGTTCGACTCTCCCGTGGACATGCACTCCACACACACTACATTAAACACTCCTTTCACTACGCCTTGTGTATCTGATAGCTCGTAAGCATTTACACCTGCAACGGCTGTAATGACAAAGGGTCCTTATCTCATCTTCCGTGGGTTGATCGGGGTCCGCCCCCTCTCGGCTCGCGCTGAAGTCCTCGGTTCGACGCCATAGTGACGCGCCCGCATCAAAATACCACGAAGAAAAAATACAATTACTAACTTACAATTACTTGCTTTGAAGACACTCTTCACTACGCCTCGGTCATTAGTGAGCTCGTGGCTTTCTTGACTTGTGACCGGGCCTGCCCCCTAGCTCTCTCTGGCTAATATTCCGGGGTCGGGTAGTGGTCTCTCTTACGTTTAGCAACGATTGCCCCCCACTGCTTCATACGTCTCTTCGACGACCTCGTGGCTCGGAGCTGAATACTTCATTTTTACTCGCGCCACACACTCATCTGACGAGCGCTCGACCACGTGTTCTGGCTGTGCGCGCGCCACGCCCCTAGTGTCACCAGCTGGTGGTCCCTGCGTTCGCTCGTTCGATCCTCGCTGGATCTCCCCATCATTATACTGCTTGTGCTTGGCCCCGCTTCCGTTGGAACGCCCTATCGGAGGAGTATTGTCAAAGCGCCTGCTAATATTATTATTAACCACGGGTTCTTCGTCGTCGTCAATTAATTTCATATTTTTGTTTTCCATTTGTTGCAAGATAGCTACGAGTTCCGTAGGTGAATCCTTGGCCGGTAGTAGCGCTGACTTCAGCTTTTCCCCGAAATGCCCTCTTAGATTACCCGTAAGCAACTTGTCACAAATTGAATTGGCTAAATAGCCATTCAATTTTATTAGTCGGCTTTTGTAACATGATTTAATCCCTGATCCGGGTGGGTATTTACCCATGTAAATGTGTTGCATCAACCGTCCTTGTTCAATCACGCCCCAATATCTTTCTAGCAGGGCCTCCTTCCATACTTCGAAGCACGTCATGGGTGTTTCGCGGAGCCACTTTAGCACTTGCCCCCTGCAGCACTGCGTAGCTAGCGTTACTTTGGAGCTGGCCGAGACTTGATATTCGCTGCAACGTTTTTCTAATATATCTAGAAACTCTTGTGGGTGCAGCCCGGACGCCGTGTTGTTGAAGACAATATTTTCTTTAGCTAAGCGCTCGCTTATGTACTTCTTTTCCTTTGCGTCGGTCCGCTCTCCGCGTTCACTCGTTCTCGAACCCGTGCGTCCCTGATCGGATCCTTTCAATTCCGCCCACAATTCCTTTCTCAACGCCGCGACGCGCGCATCGAGCTCGTCTCGAATCTATCCGCCGGCTGTCCGGTCGCGCTGATCGGTCCGCGGTTCGTCTCGATCGCCCTCGTCTGCGTCTAGCCTTCGCCCCAGGGTTGCCACTTGCGCCGACAAACCATCCATGCGTGTTTCGGCAGTTGAGTCTCTCATTCCCGTTTCTACACTTTGACAGTTTGCACAGTTTTAGTTCGTCAGATTGTCAGATTGCACATATTGCGCAGAATGCACAGTTTGCACAGTTAGTCAGTTTGTTTGTTTGTCATATTGCACATATTGGACAAAATGCACGGTTTGTCAGTTTTTCAGATTGCAGATATTGCACAGAATGCACAGTTTGCACAGATTGTCAGTTTGTTAGTTAAACGAGGGAGCGGAGCGACCGAGTGTCTCCATTCAACTCAAACGGCTCTCATTGTGATTCTGTCTGTCTGTCTGTCGAAAATCAGCCGAACCGCTGAACAGATTAAGCTGAAATTTTAAACAGACATCCGGTACGAGTATACTGAGAACTGTTAACAAAATCAGCTTGATCCATTGCGATTTAAGCCTACAATAAATAAAAATGTGATTTTTTAAATTATCGATAGCATTTGTTTAGTAGCAGCTAGCGGAACGTAATTTGCGTGGCTTACATGGCACAGTGGTAAGCATTAAGCCTACCGCACGGAGGGTTGGGGTTCGATTCCCGTTAGTTCGAACTTTTTTTATATTTTTACATCCACATATTATTTTTGAGGGGTGTTAAATGGGAAATAAAAATTAGGTGATTTTGTTTCATCTTGGAAATTTGTTAATGTTTTACGCTAATACGTTTTGAACACGATTCGCATTTTAAATGTTCAATTTAAATAACTATGGAAACGCCAAATTCGTTGTTAAACGAGTGAGTGAGCCATGTGTTGAGTACTCGGTATCAATCCCCATGCTGGGCTCGATCCAGCCTTAGGAAAGGGGATGTTCCCGGGTACTCAACACTTGGCTCACTCACTCGTTTGACAACGACTTTGGCGTTTCCCTAGTATATTGTCAGTTTCATTTTGTCAATTTGCTAGTTTTCGTCAGTTTGATATAGTAAGAATGTCAGATTGCCAATTGCATTTTGTCAGGTTGTTAGTTTTAGTCATTTTCATATTGTAAGTTTGCCATTTTGTCAATTACATTGTGTTATTTGTAAGATTTAGTCATTACCATATTGTCAGACTGTCATTTTGTCAGGTTTTCGTCAGTTTTATATTGTCAGTTTGAAGGTTTGTCAGTTTGTCAAAATCATTTTGTCAGGTTCAATCTAACGCCCCCACCCCTTTGTACGACACTTTCCTATCCCTCATTTTAATTATTTATACTGCAGGAAATTGGAAAAAGTAGAACAAAATTGGTTGAACGAAACGGTTCTATCTTCGTCTGGAATTTTGACGTTGAACAAACTGATAGTGTAATTTCCCAATCATATGCTTTTAGTACGTATAAGTACTTGCAATTTGTATCTGAGGTAAAAAATATTATTTTTAATTCTACGTGTTATTGTTTTGGAGAGAATATAAAGTAAAGCAATCATGTTGGGCGCCGCCAGGATTTTCTCAAATGGGTGGGCAACGTGATTCAATACTTCTTATTCTAGAATCTAGAGTAATGGGGGCTCGGGGGAAAGAGCCCCCAATAGGTTAGGTTAGATAGTAGGGCGTTTAAAAAAATATTTTGAATACATCATAACAGGATTTGTTTAATTAGAAGAACTTGAAGAATTATTACAAGAACCTGAAGAAAAAGCTGGAGTAGCTTTGAAATATCGTTCAAATATAAAAATAAAATATAACCTGTGTCAAAGTTTTAAAAATGTGTTTATTGTAACAGGATTTGTGTTGTTAAACTAGGCCGCTTCACGAACACTTTTTTAGTCGCGTTGATGGATGAGCTATTTGAAGTTTTTAGTATGCGTGGGATCTCTTTACTTCTTCAAGTTACATTGCTTTACTTGCTTTATCTTATTGTTATGATTTTTTCTCAGAACCTTAATTTTATGAGTTAATATATTCGTGTGAAATTTGAGAGCAATAGAAAAATTATTTCTTATGATAATCGCAATTTTACGATTTTTTTCTATTTTAAAAATTTCTTACCTTACATGCTTGCCGATTGTAATAATTTTTTCGCAGCTAACCTTTATTTTATCAATTTATATATTTGTGTGAAATTTGAGCGTAATCAAAAAATTATTTCTCATAAAAATGCAATTGTACACTTTTTTCGTTTTAAAAAATTACGCTCATCCAACAACGCGCCTGAAAAAACGTTTGCGAAGCTTCCTAGTATACTTAAAAGCCATTAGACCAGAACTAGGCCCTATTTCTTTAATAAAAATAAAAAAAATCGACCATTGATTATCTCTTCTAGGTGTTATCGTTAAGTCCCAGATGCAGAATATTAACTTTCACAAACACATACACTAAAAACAAATTAAGAAATAAGAATATGTTCATATTACAATGCATCTACATTTTACCAAAGCGATTAATTGGTCGAAGATGATAATATTAAGTTACTAAATGAAATAATACCCAAGAAAGTATATTGGCAGTGACGAGCACAGAAAAACATTATGGACCCTAGATCAAGGGGGCCCTAGGCGCGCGCCTAGTGTGCCTAGGCCTAAAATCGCCACTGGTTGCCATGGATACGAGAGGACAAACAGCGCTATCTGCACGTTACTCAAGATAACCTAGAGCCTTGCCGGCGCACTCTTAAAGTCCAAAATTAGGTAAAGTTCTGATGAGACATATTATTATGCAAATTAGACAGATTTTCAGATCAAAAATAAAATATTCTAGGGCAAGGGCCTGTCAGGTTACAGTGTCATATCATTTTACCACATCAGGCTATGCCACGAGAGCAAATAAACAAAAAAACGCGGTCATCCGAGTTTTTCGGTAATTCGAGGTGCCCTCGGTCTCAGCCACCTCGGATAATCGAGGTCTTACTGTATTTAATCTGTATATAAATTAAATTTCAAGTCATTTTTCACAGCTACAAGAACCAAATTTATATTTTTTAGGGATGTACCGATACCACTTTTTTACCGATGCCGATACCGATGCCGATTCCCAAATTAGCCGATGCCGATTCCGATTCCTACCGATTCCGATTCTTTTTAAAATACACCTACGGTACCTCTACAGTCAACAATCTGTGCAATTTTGTTCTTTATACTAATTTGATTAGCCTACCAGCATCTAAATATACACATGGGTAGGCCTATGTGAATCAATTTTTAATTTAATTTTGAAATACCTAGGCCTAGGCCTAGGGCCTACCATTGCAGAGATCATTTCTTGTTTTGAAAGATAGGCCTAGGCCTACTTTCATGGCATAAAGATGCATGTGCCACTAGGCCTAGGCTATTGATGATTGTAAGGGATAAGCATGCAGGCCTAGGCTAGGCCCTAAGCCACAGTTTTTTAATATTTTTGGAAATGTGACAATAGGCTATAATATGTAGGCCTAGGCCCTACCTAAGTTATAAAATAACCAGAATAAGTATAGGGCTTAGGCCTAGGCCTTAGGCTCCAGAACTAGGCCTAGGGTTATTTCAAGATTAAATTAGCAGTTCTGCCCTAGGCCCCTACCTAGACCTAGAACAAAGATCATAGGCCTAGGGGCTCCTAGGCCTAGGCCTAGCCTAGGCTAGGCTTGGCCAGGTTAGGTTTTATTAAACTTACTGTGAGGTTAGTTGGGAAGAGTGATAATATCTTCATATGCTTCAAAATGTTTAGATAAGATAAGATAAGATTTATTTACAGGTCACAGTAATACATTGTAAGTAAAACAAAGACAATCAAAAAGATTGTGTAGGCCTAGCCCTGGGGCCTAGGCAGTTCCCACCTCTTCTGGAAAGTTGAACCTTACAAATTACAATCGCTTTCGAAACATCGCCTTCTTTCAGTTTCCAGTGTTTCCACACTTTACTTGATCTTTTAGACTTTCCTTCCATATTGATTTGAAAGTAAATTTACGTAAATGTACGTAGGCCTAGTATCAAGTCAACAAGTAGCTAGTGCAGGTCGTATGTCACAAGTCGCGATGTTTTGTTTACAAAACAAGTGTACAAAACGCGCTCAGAAATAAAACCTCGTTACGTCTCGTTCTCTTGGGAGCTTTCCCTTTCCCGTTCTGTCCCGCTCCGATGCTCCGCTCAGAGAGCAGAGCGCTCCGCTACGCGCGCTATCTTACGGCTTCTTACTGCACTAAATACGACGCGTCGATAAGGAAGTTGTACTGTAGGCGGTCGTTTGAAAACTGCGGGAACTTTTAAACCGTAGCATCGCGCATCGGCATATTATGACGCGAGTATCGGCATCGGCGATTCTGGCGATTCTCTGAATATCGCCGATTCATTTTTATTGTAACCATATCTAGGTCTAGTGCTCTGCCCTAATTTTACAATTACATTCTAAATTCTTTTTTTATTTACATGTGACTGTGCATTTGAATCTAATGGTAAGCCATGGTGAAAAGGGTGTTTTATTGAGCTATCATAAACTAATTCTCTACTGTATATTCACTTTTCAGCTGGTGCTCTTCCTTCCCGCTCTATGCCGTAAGATGGGCGTGCCTTATTGTATCGTCAAGGGCAAAGCTCGTTTAGGAAGACTGACGCGTCGCAAGACTTGTTGCGCTGTGGCTCTTTCTCAGGTAAAGTGGTTTGTTAGTGACAGTATACGGTTTGATTGTAGCTAGTTTCGACATTGCACGCTCGCATCGCTCCCTCGAAACCAATGGTTAGAGGTAGTGTAAAATGGTGATGACGAAATTTGCAATTTTTTAAAATTAATGTCCTTTTTATTGCCTAAAATGTAATATTGTCGACGAACTACAGTAAGATCTCTCTTATCCGAGTTGGATGAGACCGGGGGCACCTCGGATTTGCGAAAAACTCGGATGGCGCGGATCAATTGTTTATTTGCTCTCGTAGCATAGCCTGATGTGGTAAAATGATATATGACACATGTAATGGATAAAGGAACATAAAATACACACGATACACTTCATACAGGGTATACTAAATGATTTAATAGCTTGTAATTCAAGCTCACGAACACACGTACACAATTAGGCCTACATGTCGTAATAAAAACGTATGTCTAGGCCTAGGCCTAGGCCTAAACTCGACGCAGTAGGCCTAGGCCTACAATGCAAACATAGGCCTAGGCCTAGCTCTCTTTCTCATGTGGGAAAACCTCTCACTACTATGCCCGCGCTGAAGCTCACGACGCAAGATAAGTCTGGGAAAGAAATAAGATAAGCCCAGGAATAACAATTCAATGCGTCGTGATTACGAATTTCGTGAATCGGTTGAAACATGATTGCATCTAGTTCCACAACGACCATCTTTGAACAGCTGTGTGTGAGATGGCTGGATCGTATGCGCACGCGCAGGCGCGCGACGCACACTGACCTCTATATGCTCAGTGGGTGGCACTGACGCTTACCGGCGATGCGCCCGACGCACACTGACCACTGAACTCTATACGCTCAGTACACTGATGCACACTGCTCGAAAGTCGAGATATATCGCCGATCTATCTTCTTTGCACTCACTCGTAAGGCATGCCTACAAATGTATGCGAGTACATTTAAAAAAGTGCGGCGCGGCGTCTGTAATTATTTTTATGTTTTATTTACGTATTTAAAACTTTGATTTTTTTTTTTTTTTTTTTTTTTTTTTTTTTTTTTTTTGGCGGCTTGGTTAACACGGAACATCGGATAAGAGGAGATCGGATAAGAGAGATCTTACTGTACATCATTTTAGAGATGGAAATAACACATTTTGAAACTAGCGTGAAATAACGAACAACATTGTATCAAACTGGTTAAACGCGAATTGAATCGCAAAATTGAACCTTTTAGTGTGCAAAATGTAAGGCGATGGTGGAGGTGCCGGTCCAGACCGAATATTACGCATGCGGTAGGCTGTACCGTGGCGTCACGGGTTTCACGGAAATAGACCTTCAAAATAACGGCGCGTATCACGGATTCCGCGAAAAAAGTCCACCAAAAAACATTGCGTACAATTTTTTGTAATGATTTTTTGATTTTTTAGTAACGTTTTTGACAATTATTTTGAAATCGCGAAAAACTCTTTTTTTTTTTTTAAACAAAATTTGGGATTTTATATCACCATTTTTCATTTCCTCTACCAATGGTGTATATAAAGATGTCAGTGATATGAAGATTCATATCGATAATCGCGCTGAAATGAGAATAATATTTCAATAATATCGTGTTCGTGTCTAAAAAATATCACGCCGATACGGTCACTTTGTAATCATATTTCTATTAGGGATGTCATAGGGTAGTAAGATTAGGATCCGGTTCCTGACCTTCCAGGAATTGGGTTACCCGAATCTGAAAGCCTAAATTACGTCATTTTATCGTCGTACCCCCCGCCCACTTCCGAGCGGTTGAAGGTCGTTGTCTGCCCGTGCCAGCTGCCGACCGCTGTGTGGGCCGGTTTGTTGATGAGGCGCTGGAAGGGAGCGGGGTGCGGGATAGTGGAAATGCTCGCACGCAGAAATTCTAGACTTCTAAGTTTAGTTTTTTAAGTAAGTATCAAATCAAGTCTAAACTACTATTTCCATGCTAGGCCTAGTAGTACCAAATAATTTTTTCTTACTAACAGTATCCTATTTTTAACTACATGATACACAAATACTTAGTTGTTTATTAAATATCATCTTGTCATCTAGCAGTGTGGCACCTGTAAAAGAAAAAAAATCAATTAGGGCAATTAGGCCCACTTTCTCGGTTAGGCTTAAGTTAGCATGAGTGTTGTGGTTAGATGGTTAGCCTACTCACTTTATTTTGTTTGATAAGTCATGTTTTTATTAACAAAAAGCAACGAGGTGGATGTCTCGGGAAGAAGCCTAGACCTGTGCTTCCTCATGACAAGGCCTGCCGCAGAGAAAAATCTCTCACTTGCGACAGATGTTGCAGGCACACACAGGAACTTCTGGGCTAGAATAGCCAGGCGTGGGAAATTGACACGGTTTTCCTTCCACCAATCAAGTGGATCTTTAGCTCTGGGCACAGTTGGTGCTTCTTTGTACCTGTCACTAAAATTATTGTTTGGGGTAGGAGGACCCATAGGCAGACAAACAAATAGGCCGGGCATATGTTGCTTATGTTTTTTATTAGGCCTATTCATTAACAACAATTTAAATACGTGGGTTAAATTATTACTTACAGTTTGTGTAAAGGCCGAGGCCTGAGGTAGAAAAATAGTGGACTGTAAATTTTAGAAATAATGAATCAAAGCAAAACTTACCCAGATTGTTGTGTGGGCTTGAGATAACGTAGCCAGTAAGTGGGCGGCGCAGTGGGCTAAAGTTGGGAGTGCCCACCGCCGGAGATAGAAAAAAGATTAAAGAACTCGAGTTAAAGAAGAAGAGGAAGAGTAAATGCCTGCGCAAGCTGTTGAGCCAGGACAGCAACGGAAGAGAAACTCGAAGGAGGCGTAGCAGACAGCGCAGCAACGGACATGAAGTAATGGAGAACTGACAGATTGAAAATAACTGATCACTGTTTGCACTGTTACACTGAGAAATGGTAAGACTGAAAAGGTTTGAGCTGCTCTCTGAGCAGGCGAGAGACGAACTGAGTCCTACGAAGGTAGGCAGCCAACAACTGACAGACTGACGCAAAGTCAGGGCAAGAACAGATAACGAAAACTGGTTAAGTAGGGGAAAGAGGGGAAACACAGGGTGAAACAACAAGAAGAATGATGCATAGACAATGAAGCGGAAAATACAAAACTAGAACTAACTAATAAGAACACTGGCGCTTACAGTTTGTATTCCTGTTCTCTTGAAATTGTTGGTGCAACGATTTCGCCGAAGAAATCTTCTTCTACAGATGGTTCTGTAGTTGCGCCTCCATCCTCGTTTTCATTAGCTGTCAAAATTACTTATGAGCAAAGGTCTTCAATCTTCTCGAACACCGTATCTCTTGTAAGCTCGGGTAAACATTCCAGTGACTTGAACCGCGGATCTAGTGCAGATGCTATGGCTGCAAACTCGCAAAAGTTGGACACAAATCACCTCTCTATTTGCACGCGAAGATCTTGCTTAAAAGCTGTTATCACTGCGGTATCGCCTTCGTCACGTACGAGAAAGGTGCTTACTCTGTGCAAGACTGGGTAGAGCATAGATATTGAAACATAGTCTTTGCCGCAAAGCAATGTATTTGCAAACTTTAACTTTAGTATAGGGTTACCATACGTCCGGCTAAAGCCGGACATGTCCTCTTTTTTGATGTCTTTCCGGGTGGTTTTTTCAAAATAATGAAAATGTCCGGTTATTTCTCCCAATTCAATGCAGAGGCGCATGCGCACCCTTCCGCCCCCTCACTTACCATCCACCGACCGTAAATCGCCGAATACGAGCAACCGATCATGTCCGAGCCGGTCCGAGCGTGTCACACAACACGCCAGGCTGTGCAGCAAGCAGTGTACTATCACGTGATTTAGTTACCATTTCCGTACGTTTCGTGCCTTGTGTCCACGTCGTACGGCCTACGTAAGGAAGTGTTGTAGGCCTTGGCCACTTGTCTTAAGTTTTGTCATAAAATGTAGTGTTCATTTAAAAAATAACCCCTCAATTTAAAAGGCGTCGGCACCACTGTTCTTCCTTGACTCTTGTTCAGATCGCTCTAAACGCTATCCTGACGGTAAAAATGTCCAGAAAAAATTTCGCCTGCGGCGGCTGGGGCTCCGCCCCAGACCCCTTGTAGTCCGCAAATGTCTATGCACGAAATGTCCTCATTTTTGCAGAGACACTTATGGTAACCCTACTTTTGTAGGATAGTCAGCAGATCTCCTATCAGTTCCCATTGGTTTGATGACAAGTCAAGCTGCCTAGCGTCAGCTGGCTTTGTAACTTTTGTGTCGTTTAACACGGCAAATACAGGCAGACTTAGTTTTAGAAGCCTATCAAACATGTCACAAATTGAATTCCAACGCGTTCAACAACAATTGGATAGGCTTCAGTGGCGCATCGTCGAGTGCATTTACAAGCTTTGCCGTTTCAGTTCATAGGTTTGTTTGTTTGTCCTGTACCAAGGTCACATATATATACTCCTGGAATCATCCGGATGTACGTCATAAAAACGGAAATGGGAGTAATAAGTACACGTTACCCTCAGTAGGACAAACTAACATACTTGCACCCAGTTTTGACATTTGACAGGGCAACGAAGGCCTAAAGTCTATATACCACACAATGATAGGCTATAGGCTTCCCAACTAGCACAAACTTCAGGCAATCGACTGGCAAACTGCTGTTGAGCCATGACTTCCGCTTATGGGCCAGTGCCGGCTAGCCGCTTGTGGAAAGGCTGTGGCTTTGGCACAACAACCAGAAGGTTGCCATAAGCGGTAAACCGCCTATGGACCACAACCGGCCAGCCGCCTATGGACCACTGCCGGCTAGCCGCCTGTGGTCCATAAGCGGATGCCTGTAGCAAATCCAGCATCTTAAAAGATTCTTTTGAAAGCAAATTCCCAGTCCCAAGCGGAGAACACTAACGCTATCTAGTAGCAAACAGAGGAGGCGTGCTATTTAATCATTGCAAAATGCATATAAAAAATTATTATTGCTTATCTATTAATTTGTTTCGTATATTATCAACACCAACTAGAAACAAGATACATGGTCATTTTATTAGGAACATAAGCACAAATTATAATATATCGCCAACAACCGTACTCGAACTCGATACTGCGTGGCGTCTTGCTGGTCTGGATCTGAAATGTGCAGGTACCATAACCACTCGGCTACGGTGACACTGAAGGCTAGGCGTGCTAATCCAACTCATGTCGAGGAAGCGCGCATACATCTGCTTGACGAATGTTACCATGTTTATTATATTCATTATTTATTTATTTACGAATTGAGATTTACTTTCGACTAACGAAATTGTTAAATATCGTTGCTAATACCAATAATGTATACAAAACGCTACTTGTAAAATATACCATGTTTGATTTATTTTATTGAATGACCTTTCAACTAGAACTTCGTTTTGCTTTTTACTTAGTTAAGAAAGATGGAGTAATACAACGGAGACAATACAATTTATCTCATACGTGTTATTTGTAATAATTGTTGCGCATGCTGTTATGAAAGTCGCGATAAAATAGTCTTATTATAATTTGAAGTATTGACTATAATATTAGGGCTATCCCCGGCTATGTTTATCTTTCCAAAAAATTGTTTAGCATTAAAAATGTCAGAAAGTTACATTTAAGGATTATTATTTGCAGACTTAACATTACGCAAAATAAAACAGTGGTTCTTCTTCAGGTATAATTACAGTTGAAAACATGAGAACATAATTTATTATATTATATATTTCTCAGGGTATTTAATATTTACGTACGTACTACGTTCTTGGTTTAATATCGTGTTAATTACGATGGCGTAAGATATATATGGACCCTTATATGCCTAGCAAAAAAATAGTATCAGTCCTGTAGTGAATGAGAAAATACTAAATAGTGCCAATTCATTTATAGCAATGTGTATCTCGCATTCATTTATTGTTGCTCAATTTATACAAACAAATAAACTTATCAAAGTTGTTTAAATTGTGTGTGATTTTTTTACGCAAAATACATTGTATAATATTTTAATATATTAGTGGAAAAAACTCTTTATTTTAACTAGGACAACGTTTTAGGGAAAAACAGCTATTTCCCTCATTAGGTAAATAAAAACAAAAAGCATAACAAACTTAATAACACATTAATACAAGCAAGAGTAGTAGCCAAGATAGACACAATAATATTAACTATAACAAATGATCAAATAAAGTGAACTAATCCAGCTGTTTACAAAATAATTCCTATTTATTTATATTTTGCCTCGCACTGAACCAGCAGCTTGTTTTGTGCTTATGGATCGCTTATGGTCCACTCGCACTCGGCCAGCTGCTGGTTTTGTGCTTGTGGCCCGCTTATGGGCCACTCGCACTCAGCCATCTGCTGGTTTTGTGCCTATGGCCCACAAGCGGGCCGCTTATGGCCAGCATTTACAGCAGTTTGCCGCTTGTGGGCCATAAGCGGCCAACATTTTGTGCTTGTTGGGTTTTCAATATTTTGGCCTAGATAATAGGTTTCTAGAACATTGTTGTGCATAATATTGCTAAACGTCTTTCAAGCAGACCTATCCTAGTTTTAGGTTATGTCGGCCCTGAGCTAAGGTTTTTGCTTAACGATTGGTTGATTGGCATTGTCCCTTTTAAGAAAGGCCGTGAAGATTCATATTATAATTAGGGTTGCCGTTTGATAATCGATATATCGATCGATACGATTATTTCCCGAAACGATCTATAATCGATTCAGTCTTCCAGAATTCCAATTTCCAGCTTGCCCGACCGAAATTTTGTAATTTACCTCCCGCTCTGCAGAACTTCATAAAATAGTACCAGTCAAGACATTAATCGCTTTATTCCGTGAAAAATGCGTCCACTGCGAGATCTACAGCACTCGTAAGGCGTGAAGTACGAAGCGCCTGCACTGTGCAGTATAGGCCACCAGCATGACGCGTGTGTGTTACGGGCCGGCTCGGGCGGCAGGCGCTAGGCGGCTGCATTCCCGCGCCGATCAGGCGCTGATTGCACAACCTCGGCGCGTTCGGCCAAACAAGGTCAACAAGTATTTTATCGAGATGCATTCCTCCCCATTCCACGCCAACTCGTAATCGCTTTTCTTCTTTCCGTAGTGCTACGATAATATTATCTTATCAGTTCTCTCACACCAATATTACGTCGTCTTCCAAACTAATGTCTAACAATATTCATCACGTCACGAAATAAATATCGGAGCATTGAATAGTTAAAACTGATAATATCTCGTAAATGAATGAACGACAATCTCAACAAAAGCTGAAATGAAACTTCACAGAACCACGATTTCCAAGAAGAACGACCTTCACAAAGACAACACTCAAGCCGGGTAGCGTAGCGCGGTCTGTCTACTCCACTTAGCTCGCTCTCGTCGCGCCGGCCAGACGCGTGGGGGGGGGGGGGGGGGAGCTTGTGAAAGACTATTATAGCGTGGAAAAACCCTGTTCTGAGCAAATAGAAGGAACAAAAGGATGCACTCGCAAAAGATCCACGGTCTGCGTCGGTATACGAGCAAGTTTAGGCCTAATTTTGATTCGATTATCGAATCGATTTTTTTTAAATTCGATTATCGCGATCAATAATCGATACTGAAATTCGTATCGAACGGCAACCCTAATTATAATCATTGGGAAAGTTATTGCTCGTCCCGGCTTTTTCTTTTTAACTGGATTATAACCACCCGAAGGAACTTATTGTTGGAAATTTACAATCTTGCGGGGTGAAGGACGGGGGAGGGAAAGGCGTGAACATATTTATCCCCACTTTGATTTTTCTGCATAAAAATATGGCACTAGCCACCAGCCGCGAGAGGGGTAATGCACAGATAGACAGCTCAACATGATTTAATGCCCGACTGGCTACAACGTTCTGCCAAGGTCAACCCCATTGCCACAAACCTGCATAGATGCAAAGATGGATATTCTAGCAGTGTTTTATCCTCATCCTAATGTTATTTTCGAATTTTTGTAGTTGTAAATTCATTTTTAATTTGATATTGAACACGGTAATTGGTAAGTTATCCAAATTTGTGTCTCTCCAGAAACAACGAAATGCATAATTTATTTGGGCTGTCTTGAGCTCGTAGGATGAAAAAGCTCCAAATGAATGTCGTATGAATTTGATAGTAAATTTCCGGTTAGATAACTAAATGAAACTAAAATGCAATTGTTATTTATAAAAAAAAAAAATAGCCTAATATAATAATACTTGTTTTCTGCGAATTACAGAACGGCAGGTCACAAAGCAGTGTAGGCCTACCCTGCGGGACAAGAGTTCGATTCACACACTAAAGCTAGATGTCCTAGAAAGGTAGTAGTGTAGTGTAAAAGATTAATGAATCAACCACGTATTGTACCGAATAATACACTTTCATCAACAGGGGCGCATCTCAAGAATAAATTATGAATCGGAGTATTTTTGCTAGAAGTTATTATGCAGGACAGATTGTACATAATTATATTTGTCGCAAGGCGCCCGCAATAAATTCCGAAACTGACATTGGTAAGTACAGAAGCTTCCCGACGAGCGCCGACGAGGTACCATTGTACCAACCACATTGCGCGAATGGCAGGTCAAAGCTAGGAGTCAAATGTGAAAACTTATGTCATTATTATTATAAATGTTAATTTATAACACAGTCACGCCGTTAGATGTGGTACATACGATAAGAGCGCTGGTCAGAGACGTTCGGCGTTCGAAATCTCAATGAAATTAGCAAGGGAACACTACGATTTGAGCCGAAAAAGTGCGTTACCACCATTTTATTAGGCCTAAATCAACCCAGAAATTACACATACAGGAGTGATTAGGGATGGGCAAAAGCGTGTATCTTACTACACGTGTACAGTGTACACGCTGGCTGTCTGTTCGTGTACACGCGTGTACTATGTATATTTTAAGATATCTGAAAAAAGTTGTCATGTTTTATTACCCTATATTTTTATTGCATTCTGAACAGTAAACACGGCGACGGCGTTCAGTTCAGTTTATCAAGTCAGTAAATGACGTGGCTGATGTTTCATTGACATTGGAAAGTTGGAAGGGTGATGGTATGGTTGCGGCTTGCGTGATGAAGAGGGGGGGGGAGGGGAGATAAGGCAAGGCCGTCTCTATATCGGATAAGGCCGGTGATTTACCATAGTTCCCGTGATACTTGAATTGTGCAGCAACTCCTTCGCGCACAGTCGGCATTTAACCTTCTTTCCCGCGTCTATCTTATCAAAGAACTTCCACTCAAGAGATATTCTAAACTAAACAATAAACAGTCATGCGTCACTTGACTCTAATCTCAACACGCGTGAACAACTAAGCGGGCGGCGAGCGACTGCGAGCGGTCTGGAACCATCTGGCCGGTCAGGGGGGGGGGAGGGGGAAGGCAAGGTTACCGTGGCAAGGGATCGCAACCAACTTACCGTTTTGCGGGAAGGCGGCGGCGGCTGACTGAAAGAGCTCGTATTTCAAAATAAAATTATTGAAATCTAAAATCTCGTCGACTGAACAATGTCGAGTGAAAGTCGACGTGTATTTTTTTTTTAAATTATGTACACGTAGACGGACGTGTACACGTCTCATCCCTAAGTGATACCAGTCCTGATTAATGAAATTGAGAAATATACTAGTACTACCATCTGTCATTCATGTGAATAAAATATTATGAACATGCGCAAAGTTTTTCCAATTCCGTCCGGGGGGCACAAACATTGTTGTATCAAGACTTTAATCTAGAGGTGCCGGGAGGGGGGGGGGGATTTATATGAACCCCCCCCCCCCCTAGCTTAATGCGCATTGTTCATATAAATCCTCCCTGTGCGCATCCTCATTCCCAAGTTTAGAGGCCTACACCTCGTGTCTCGTGTAATTTAATTGACAATACTGTATTACAGGGCTGCCGTTTTTACGGATATTAAGGGTGCAAAACGAATAAACGGATTTTTAGTCTTATTTACGGATATTTTGTTAATTACGTTTTCTATGCTTATTTTCGTATATTTGAGTCTGCGCGGGCTAATTTCGATTGTAAACATTGAAGGCGGGGCGATAATCGATTCGACTTTCGATAGGGGGCGGAGCATGGGTGGAGCCGTATCCCAGATGTAGTAGGAACTGCTTCCATTGAGAATCAGCCAATCACACTGCACAGTTGCTTTTGGGGAGGATGCAAGTTAAATTGAACAGCCAAGAGCCTACAAAATTGTTTTCTTTCGTTTTTGTTTATAAAGTTTGGATTATGTGATATTAAAAGTGAAAAATAGAATTAGTATATGATTAAAATGTTATTATCAAGTTCTGCAATGTTATTATAGAACACAATACATGGGCCTAGGCTAGGCCTAGGTCAAAATTGTGATGCAACATTCATAGGGCCTAGCTAGGCCTAGGCCTAGAATTTTTTAACCAGGTCAGAAAATATTATTTTATTTAATGTTTAAAATGGATTTTCTGTAAATAAATAACATTTTAAATTTTTATGCAATCTTAAAGGCATTAAATCACAATGGATGAAGTATTTTTTTAATACAAGAAGGTGTACAAAAAATAAGAATGCCGGACATTTTGGCAACCTTGGATGAGGCCTATAGGCCTACCCTATACAACGGTTTGTTTTGACGCGCGCCTGGGGGCATGTGACGCAGGTGGATGGGGACCTGCTGAGCTGACCGAGCCGGCCGGGCGAGGGTAGACACTCGGTTAGAACATGTGTTGTATATAGTAAGGGGTTGACATTCTGTGTGGATGGAGTGTTCGCAGATTTGTTCTAGCACAGTGACAGCTCAACAAGTGTTTTATGTACTAATTTAATTAATGTGATAGTGAATAGCATTACAAGGTTTGTCGAGATATGTGAAGAGTACGGATGGCTCAGTGACTTCAGTTAACAAACATGCCTATATAGTTGAAGTGTGGATTTTGTCTTCTTTTAGGTTCTAGTAGTTTTTAAAGTTAGTGATACGTGTGTCATACAAAGAGACGGCAAACATACCGAATAATTATTAGTTTTATAAATAATTACAGTGACTACAGTTAACAAACATAGTTGGAAGTGTGGATTTTGTCTACTTTTAGGTTCTAAGTTGTTTTTTAAGTTCGTGATAAATGAGTCATACAAAGAGACGGCAAACATACTGAATAATTCTTAGTTTTATAAATAATTAATGTGTGACGCGTGAGTGTTTAAATGTGGATGTATTGGACAACAAAATCAAAATCAGGTTTATGATACAGAAATGTGGTTTTCATATAATTCCGTGGGTTAAAATCGTGTTACAAATGAATACACTGTTCTAATCCTTACAATGATAAAAAAAATCATTAAAGTCGAATCACTTTTAGTCAAAGAGTCCACAGTACTCCCGTATGCGACTTGAAATCCTTTAGATATATCGTTGTTCTTTACACGTGGAGAGTAACAAAAACTGTTGCCTAGCAGTGTTGAGAGAATGAATGTTAATAATATGCTCGAACCCATCATGGATAGTAATACAATCGAAATTAGCACGCAAATTTTTTATTTTTTCCGATTCGTGACAATATAAGCACTCTGTGTCGGTATCCATTGATGTACATTCATTACAACTACACCATTTAAGATCACCTTTCCTGCCACTAAACTGTTTTATCCAGGCTTCTTTTTCTTAATTTTTCTTGAGATTTTTCCTCTGTTCACTTTCTGTGTATGAAGGCTCGAAAATGAAGGGAGCTAATCCTAACACCCTGTACATAGAACAAACACTTTTCAACTGACCCGTCCTGTGCCCGATGGTATTGAATGGGCGGGCAGTGAGCGGCCGCATTTACTCGAGTCGATCGGTAGCGAAGCTCTGTAGCCATCCAGCTACGTCACGGGTGGTGACGTCACGCACCATACAATTTCCACAATATTGGTCGTACCATGTTTTAGGGCTGTGCGAGCAGGGGTTTTTTAAGTCGAGCGAGATCGAGCGAGAATTTGAAAAAAATCTTGAATCTCGAGCGAGATTCGAGATCGAGCGAGATCCGAGATCAAGCGAGGTCGAGCGAGATCGAGCGCACTGAAATTAGCCGGCTTAGGCCTGTTGTAGGACCCCAAAGAAAGAATCACCTATACACAAAATAATTAGGCCTAGGCGGCTTTAAAAGTAAAAATAAGGCCTACTTAAAAATAATATTTAAAAAGTAAACATTTCTCAGTTCAGTGCTTAGGGGCCTAGGCCTAGGCCTAGGGCAGGCGTGGAGTAGCCTAGGCCTAGCCCTAGCCTATCTCAGAGGTCCTAGGCTTATAGGCCTAGGCTACATGTTGAACGAAATATAATTTTTGTTTCTAACTTTATTAGTTTAATCACATTAATTTGGTAGTGAAAATAATAAGTATAAACACTTTTAACAACACCTACAGCGGCCTCAGTGTAATACCCCTTTAATCAAGGATCCTTTAATGAATGTCGTAAGAAACCGATAAAGTAGTTTCTCCGTTGGAGTCGATAACGAGTCGATAAAGTGCTCTCTGCTCTCTACCGCCAACTTCACAAATCACGCTTCAGTTCAGTAGCTCGCACGATAGAGTGCGCTACCAGTGACCAGTCAAAATGCGCGATCTGTGTGCGCGTCGACAGACGCATGCGCGTTGGCAACGAATTTGTGAAATTTCGTCTAGGCCTAAAATAAAATTTAGATGGATGTCTTGTTGTCATTTATTGGGTGTATGCTAGTGCTAGAAGTACCTAGCCTAGCTTTCGTTCTGTAGAGGAAAGTGTTTTAAAGTGAAGCCTATTTTATGCGTCATTTGTTAGTAGGCCCTAGGCCTCCGATCTTCGGGTTTATCAAAGCTCCGATCACGGAATGGAACCGGGACTCAGGCCTAGGCCTATAGCCATTGGCCTAGCTCACCTAGGCCTAGAGATTTCTCGGCAATGTGGCATGGCAATATGAAATTATTACGCAAAAATCGGGGAATAAATATTACTTTACCACGTCGCATAACGCAAGGTCCCGCATAATTACGACCACCGTGGTCCGTGACGGAGATATCTCAAGACTAGATTTTTCGAGCAATTTGAGATCGAGATCGAGCGAGATTCGAGCAGCACTTTAATCTCGCTCGAATCTCGAAAAGTCGAGACTCGCACAGCCCTACCATGTTTAAATATTGACCGATTTAATTCATTTTTTTTTCTAAATTCTTAAAATAAATTTAGGTTTAACATAAGTAAGCAACAAGTCAATGTGATAGTATGGCTTTAATTAAAGCAACCACGGGCGTTTCTGGATCCTTTCTTCTTGTCTGTGCATAGGCCTAGGCCCTTGGCAACTTTTAGGTTAAGATGGTAACAAATATAAACATCACATTTATCCATTTTCATAGTTTGATCAATGAAATCAACGTTTTTAGACTTTTCACGGATATTTGCGGATATTTAACGTCCTCATACAGGATTTGGAAAAAATATCAGTGGCAGCCCTGCTGTATTATTGATTTTCCAAAATCTAGAGGCCAAAAACTTTAAAAGAAAAATTACAGTCACATTTTATATGAGAGTGCATTTTGTTTGTGACGATGTTATATTCCAAAACTTGTAACTAATACAGAAATTATTTACAATCACTTTCACTGATCATTGTCACGAAGCCATTTCCAAAGTCAATCACCAAGTAATTTTATTCACTTGTTTTTTTATAAACAACAATATGCGACGTATGCTGCCTTCTGAAGCCCACAATACAATCACAGCTCCGCTGTGGGTGACATTTTATGATGTAGGGTCTTTATTATCTATGGTGAGTGCAATCAGAAAACAGCCGGCCAATGACCAATCTTATTCATAAATAAGTACAGTAAGATCTCTCTTATCCGAGTTGGATGAGACCGGGGGCACCTCGGATTTGCGAAAAACTCGGATGGCGCGGATCAATTGTTTATTTGCTCTCGTAGCATAGCCTGATGTGGTAAAATGATATATGACACATGTAATGGATAAAGGAACATAAAATACACACGATACACTTCATACAGGGTATACTAAATGATTTAATAGCTTGTAATTCAAGCTCACGAACACACGTACACAATTAGGCCTACATGTCGTAATAAAAACGTATGTCTAGGCCTAGGCCTAGGCCTAAACTCGACGCAGTAGGCCTAGGCCTACAATGCAAACATAGGCCTAGGCCTAGCTCTCTTTCTCATGTGGGAAAACCTCTCACTACTATGCCCGCGCTAAAGCTCACGACGCAAGATAAGTCTGGGAAAGAAATAAGATAAGCCCAGGAATAACAATTCAATGCGTCGTGATTACGAATTTCGTGAATCGGTTTGAAACATGATTGCATCTAGTTCCACAACGACCATCTTTGAACAGCTGTGTGTGAGATGGCTGGATCGTATGCGCACGCGCAGGCGCGCGACGCACACTGACCTCTATATGCTCAGTGGGTGGCACTGACGCTTACCGGCGATGCGCCCGACGCACACTGACCACTGAACTCTATACGCTCAGTACACTGATGCACACTGCTCGAAAGTCGAGATATATCGCCGATCTATCTTCTTTGCACTCACTCGTAAGGCATGCCTACAAATGTATGCGAGTACATTTAAAAAAGTGCGGCGCGGCGTCTGTAATTATTTTTATGTTTTATTTACGTATTTAAAACTTTAATTTTTTTTTTTTTTTTTTTTTTGCGGCTCGGTTAACACGGAACATCGGATAAGAGGAGATCGGATAAGAGAGATCTTACTGTATGTATGATCAGCAATCAAAATAAATTAGATATGTTTCACTCAGTGGTATAAAATAAGATACTTTCAACTTCAACGCTATGCAAGAGTGATATCTGACCAACGACAGTACTATTTATAACTCCATGATCTGACATTGTGTGTGGCATTGTTCGAACTATCGGCCATGTGCAGTGAAGTGTCGATGAAGCGCGTGAGATTGCCGGGTTCAAGGACACGCGTGTACTACACACTGAACTATTTTGCTTATATATATACGTGACTATTGATGTGAATTACGTAAATGTTTTTTTTTTTTTTTTTTTTTTGTTATTTGTTATTTGCAGGACACAAAGAAATGGGTATCAAAAGACTCGTCTTGAAGTCAGGAACAAGAATAAAGAGGTTTTAACCGTGGATAACGATTTAAGTCGTCAAGAGCGGGACCCAAGGGCTCGTGCTCAAGTTCACGGCATCAATGCTTTTGCTAAGATGTGATTCATTGTTTTCATAGGATAGGCCTAATGCCAGAAAATACATAAAATAATTTTTTTCATGTTGACAGTCTACCTTATCAGTAACAACGAACAACTGATGTTCAGTGGGCACCGACGAGTGAATTCATGCGCCAACGAAAGATTGGTATTAAAAATTAAGAAATCGCGTCCGAACTAGTTAGACACGATTCACCCGAGGGAGACGCCAGAATCAACAAGATTGAATCGGATCAACTTAAAAATGTATTATGTGTGTCATAAAATAAAATATGTTTTTATCTAGGCCTACATCCAGTGAGAAATCGTTGACCTAATAGTATAGTTTGTACATTACGTCTAATTATATGGCAACAATTCTCGAGATGTCTATCCTATGGATATGACCAAATGACTTTGACAGACGAGCCTTATAACAAACGATTTTACTTTTAATATTTAATACAATCCAGAAATTAAAAAATCCATCCTGATCGGGGTTCGAACCCGAGTCTACCACTTTCCGGGTGGACGCCTTAGCCAACTAGACCACCGAGACGGTAACTATTTATTTAACTTCTGTATTGTCGTTACATTATAGAACTTGAATGGATGGAACAATAAAGCATCGAAAAACTGTTGCTGTTGAATTGACCAAACAAACATATTTATAATGTCATTACATTAGGCAGGTATGAGCGAGGGTATATTTCTCGATTTGGATAGTCGGGAAACATTCCCTGGAATGGACGAGTAGTCTAACTCCGCCCCCTGACGTCACGACTCAAACATGTGCTCATAAGATGGCCGTACTGTGGGACGATTTTAACTGACAGCCTTATTGTACCACACTAAAGACTGGATTGCTGGATTGAAATGGTTCAATATTGTGTTGTTTCACGATGTTCGTCAAGAGCTAAAATAGGAGGGGTGTCTTTACACTCGTTTCCAAAGGATATCAAGTTAAGAAATAAGATGTGGGAAGTTAAAATCAGATATATAAGAAATGTTTTACGAAAACATGTGATACCATGCTTGTAGGCCTATAATGTTCTTTGCATTTCGTGGATTCCGATTACAAGCAAATTCCTCATGGCAAACTAAGTGTTTGCGAGATGGAGCCCTGCCCATGTGTTTACCCACTTTTTTTATTTCCCGGACTGGCCAACTATCTTCATTCTAAACTTGCTTGTAGTAGGCAGGCTAATGAGTAGACCTGTTTGACGCGGCCCTATAATTCTGCACAAGAGAGAGGCCTAAGCACTAGACAGGCTACTTTTGTTTTGGTGTAGGGCCTAGACCTAGCTAGAATAGAATAGAATGTTGCTTTATTTTCATTAAGTATTGCATATACATAGTTAGTTTTATATTTACATAACACAGTTGACCCCTAAGATATTAAAAGTGGGCCTACATCTATAGTTAGGGTAGGCCTATATGGAAAGGAAAATAACACCTAGGCCTAGCCTCTGCTTATTGGTAGGTTAAAACTAACAGTATAGACTTGATTTTGCTTTTAAGGTAGGCCTAGGTCTAAAGCTTCCAAGGTTAAAGGCCTAAACTGTGAATAAACTATAAAGAGGGGTACATTTCTAGGCCTAAATCTTAGCAAAGAGGTGTGTCTAGTCCTATAGCCTTGTAGGCCTAGGATTAGAACCTAGGCCTCCGCCTACCCCTAGAGCTAAACCCAGGCCTACTTTTTACGATATGATCTTGTGAACTGGGAAATAATAAATTATGTTGGCCTAAACCTGAGACTCAACTTTAAAAAATGCTTTCTAGAGTAAAGGCTTTGGGTTTATAATCATTCTTAACCCAAAGGTAGGGACTATGATGACCACCGTTTTCCGAAGTCCACACATCCTCTAGGACATAACATAGACAATACAAAAGCCTTCCCTAAAAAGCAGCTGGCTTCCTTCTTGATCTACATAGTCTTTGGGCTTATTCTAAAAAATAACATATTTTTCAAGGATTTATTCCACCCGTACGGGCGTAAAAACACGTTGAAGTCCATTGCGTCAACCACACTTAGGTTGCAGCTTGTCCCACAGCTCGTGGCGCTATCTGTTGGATTTTTCGGAACTAGCTAAGCCCCGCCTTTGACTAGTTGTCCATTGTTAATATTTAATACAATCCAGAAATTACAAAATCCATCCCGATCGGGGTTCGAACCAGAGTCTCCCACTTTCCGGGTGGACACCTTAGCCAACTAGACCACTTGCACGTATCATGATGAAAGATCGCTCTCACTATATCTTAAAATAGAAATAGTAAGTACTGTAGTAGTTTAGAAATCACCATCATCATTAATCATCATAGAAATCATCAGAATACGATATACATACCTGCCAAGTTTTACGAATTATTCGTAAAATTTACGAAAAACGGTAGTCATTTACGATTTTACGATTGCCCTGTCAATTTTACGAATTTTTCAATTTTCAAAAATTTTCAATTTTTTTTTTTTTTTTTTTTTTTTTTTACAAAAAATCGTTATTTTATATTTAAAACTGGCGCGCCGTGTGAATTTCACGTTTCTTGCCTTCCTTGGTATGTGCAACCCCCTCCCCTCACGGCCCGCCCGCCCTACCCCCTCCATCGAACATGCTGAGAAAAAAAAAGAATTATTAAAGTGTCCCCAAAACTCACTAAAACGCACCAAATTGCACCAAGATTGTAAAAAAAAAATCCGGGGGGCAAGCCCCCCGGACCCCCACTTTGCTGGGGGGCTCGACCCCCAGACCCCCCGGTTGCCCGCGCCGCCTCGTTTGCCCCTTAAAAGTCTGTTTGGGGACTTTTATTACGAATTTGGGAATTCAAAACTTGGCAGGTATGGATATACATAATAAGTATAAGCAACCTTAATTTCTGATGCCGTCCGCGGTGGCACATATTATTATACTATTGTGACGCTGGCGAATTTCTCTATAGGACGCGGATTCGAATCCTGCACAAGGCACTGTTTTTTTGTAATTGTCTTTCACACTCGTCTATCATTTACTCATCGTCTCGAATAGCAAACTTGCAATAATAAGGACGTTTTACAACAATAATAATCACTATCATTAATTTCTGATAACGAATATTATGGAATTATTTCGGCAACGATTTGAAAAGCTGTACCGGTAAGCAAACCACAAAATAGCAGATTGTTTTTATGTAATCTGATGTCGAGCACATCCGTTATCTAGATCCCGCCCACCAAATGCCACCAAATGGAGCCAAAAATGTATTTTGCAAGGTGTTCGTCCTTTCAAACTTGAAACTACGTCTGCATTTTCCTTCCGATTGAAATAATTTGTGTCAATCCACGTTTATATCATTTTTAGAAGAATCAGGAACTTATGCAAATTCCCAATTGTTACAATGCAGGATAAAAAAAATATACAAATCATAATTGCAAACAACAAGTCTTCCCACCCAGTCAAAGATCTCATTTCAGTGATGGACTTCAATTAAAGCAATCCGAACCGACGATGCCGTCGATTGGCGAAATAATCGGGACATTTGAAATCGTAGTTCACAGATGGCCATGATTCCTCCGCGGATGAGTCAGCATAGACATAACTGCTTCGGAACAACCATTTACAACATGTCCTTCATGCTAAGATGGTTTTAAAGCCACACTCCAGTGGATGTAATGTGATACCCTACCCATAGATTATGGGTTGATTCAAGTCGGGAATCGAACCAGCGACCTTCTGCTATGGAAGCAGGGACGCTATCCTTTGGACCAACAAGCCACAAACATTACTTGGCAGACTTGCTTGCCCCCAGAGTAATGAAATGAAATATTCTGTAATAACTAGGAAAACGCTAAAGTCCCGCCGCGTTGATGGATGAGCGTTTTTTGTTTGCGTTTTTTGCGTTTGTTTGCACTTTTCCGTTGCAAGTGCTTTTTGAATGCATTGTAGGTGATTGTTGTCAAGTTTCTATTGTAACTTGTTAATTGGTACTATAAAACCTCAAAAAACTCATAGTAAAACCTTTATTTCTGTGGATTCTGACTAACTTTTTCAACTTTTTCTTTCAAAAGGTACTACATCACCATAACCTTAATGTCCATGTGAAATCTGAACGTTGTAGCCCCACCCGTTTGGTCAGAATCGGCCCAAATGTGTCGAAAATATCGTACTAAAAATTGAAAAACTAATATTAAACCTTTATTTCTATGGATTCTAGCTAACTTTTTCAACTTTTTCTTTCATAAGGTACTACATCACCATAATCTTAATGTCCATGTGAAATATGAACGTTGTAGCCCCTCCCATTTGGTCAGAATCGGCCCAAATGTGACGAAAATATCGCACTAAAAATTTAAAAAAAATCGTAAAAGTACGATATTCATGAGAAATATTTCTTCGATTGTACCCAAAAACAATACACCTCTAAGTTCAGAGAAAACGAAGGTCCCCTCAAACTTTCATCAAGATCGCTTATGCCGTTTGCCCGGAATCCTGCTAACAAACAGACAAAAATACAGACCAAAAAAACAACAAAAAAAAAAACACATTGGAGCTAAATTTTTTGGGGGGTCAGTGAAATTGAAGTTTTCGCTTCGCTCGCTACGCTCATCCAATAATTCAACCATTACATATATAGTGGATGGGTAATTTCTGTCCTGTGGATATGACCGGTCGAAAGGTCCGACCCGACTACCGTACTTTAGCAAACGATGTTATTTTCTTTATCGTGCTGAAAGAACGCTACACAATATCTAGAAAATAGAATAAAGGTTCATTTTGGTACTATATAATATAATAACATACTAATCAAAAACAAACAATATTTGCTTACTTCTACGCGGGCATTGTGGAGAATCAAAATTATAATCTACTTATTAAAGAACGCGATATACATATTTAGACACTAGACAGTCTCAAATTCTGATATCGTCCGCGGTCGCACTCGCACTTATTATAATAGTATTGGGACGCTGGAAAATTACACTACGAGGACGCGGATTCGAATCCCGCACACGGCACAGGCTATCTGTAATTGTTCTTCACTCTCGTCTATCACCACTCGTAGTCCGAATATGTAGCATAATGGCAATAATAGTGACGTTGAACAACAATAATCATAGTCAATAATTTCTGATAGCGAATATTATAGAATTCTTACGACAACGATGTAAAAAGCTGTAAGCAAACCTCAAAATAGAAGATTGTGTTTATGTAATCTGATGACAAGCACATCCGGTGTCCAGATCCCGCCCACTTTACCTCCCCTACTTGCTTCGAAGCAGACACAATCGAATTTCACTAGAGAGCGCCACCAAATGGAGCCAAAAGTGTGCTTTGCATGGCGTTCGTACTTTTCAAACTACGTCTACATTTTTCGTCTGATTTCAAATATGTTTTTTTTTGTTTAACTCAGAAATGAACTGTTTTTCTACGTACATGGCCTGATTTCCCAAATTTACTTCCCTTTGGTCACACAAGAGCAGTAAACTTTGACCGGAAATGAACATTTTCTATGGACTTTGAGGACTCACGGGGGAAATGTTATGACTTAAATGAACAAAAGGGCTATGTACAAGAAAATTTAGTTATCTATCAGAGGAAAAAAAAACAGAATGAAAATATAATGATTACCCTGTCCGTAGTTTGAAAAGTACGAAAGTACTGCACATGGTACGATTGGAGTGGTATTTAAATCGCACCCAAGCCTCTTAACTTCTAGCTTCTTTCTTAGCTTCTCACTACACCATCCAAGCCACTACAAGCTTTAAAAATGGCGCAATATTGTCGCTTTACACCCACTCCTGCTCAAGAAGCAGGTGTAAAATTCTTACTCCAGTTGTAGTAGTGGTAACTTACACCAGCACAAAAAAAGTTTCGTGGTTGCCACAGGAACAGTTACACCAGGACAGAAAAATGACTTTTTGTGACAAACATGTAGTGTGTGTGTAGGCCTAATGGAAACTGGACAAACAAACAAGCCTCATTGCATGCCATTGGGCTATGGTTGAAATGTCCAACGAGGCGGCTGGCGGCATTTATGGTTGGTGCAATCACGTGATTTGACACTTGAGTCTTCACTCCCATTGCATCCGCAATACACAGCTGTAACGTGTGTGCACTGCACCCAATGTCGATTCCTTCTCCAAGATGTTGGGCCGTTTTTGCAATATTAGCTGCATTGTCGTGAACAATAGCGGGGAACCCCGCTATGTTCCAATCTAGAATTACGCGTCGAATCATTTCTTCTAAGTATTCGGCCATATGCCTTTCTTCTAGTAAAATGGTATCGAGTTCCATGGAGTGTAGTTCAAAGTGGCTCCAGCGAGTGTACCAGCGGACTCAAGAGTATAATATTATTATTCAGTAACAGTTTATAAAATAGGGCCTAGTTAGTATTTTTTATATCAGATAATCTTACACTGTAGTTTATTTTACTACTGTAAGTACAGTAAGATCTCTCTTATCCGATCTCCTCTTATCCGATGTTCCGTGTTAACCGAGCCGCCAAAAAAAAATAAAAAATAAAATAAAAAAAATAAAAAATAAATAAAGTTTTAAATACGTAAATAAAACATAAAAATAATTACAGACGCCGCGCCGCACTTTTTTAAATGTACTCGCATACATTTGTAGGCATGCCTTACGAGTGAGTGCAAAGAAGATAGATCGGCGATATATCTCGACTTTCGAGCAGTGTGCATCAGTGTACTGAGCGTATAGAGTTCAGTGGTCAGTGTGCGTCGGGCGCATCGCCGGTAAGCGTCAGTGCCACCCACTGAGCATATAGAGGTCAGTGTGCGTCGCGCGCCTGCGCGTGCGCATACGATCCAGCCATCTCACACACAGCTGTTCAAAGATGGTCGTTGTGGAACTAGATGCAATCATGTTTCAACCGATTCACGAAATTCGTAATCACGACGCATTGAATTGTTATTCCTGGGCTTATCTTATTTCTTTCCCAGACTTATCTTGCGTCGTGAGCTTCAGCGCGGGCATAGTAGTGAGAGGTTTTCCCACATGAGAAAGAGAGCTAGGCCTAGGCCTATGTTTGCATTGTAGGCCTAGGCCTACTGCGTCGAGTTTAGGCCTAGGCCTAGGCCTAGACATACGTTTTTATTACGACATGTAGGCCTAATTGTGTACGTGTGTTCGTGAGCTTGAATTACAAGCTATTAAATCATTTAGTATACCCTGTATGAAGTGTATCGTGTGTATTTTATGTTCCTTTATCCATTACATGTGTCATATATCATTTTACCACATCAGGCTATGCTACGAGAGCAAATAAACAATTGATCCGCGCCATCCGAGTTTTTCGCAAATCCGAGGTGCCCCCGGTCTCATCCAACTCGGATAAG
This sequence comes from Sweltsa coloradensis, assembly GCA_024449915.1. Taxonomy (NCBI): domain Eukaryota; kingdom Metazoa; phylum Arthropoda; class Insecta; order Plecoptera; family Chloroperlidae; genus Sweltsa; species Sweltsa coloradensis. The sequence goes on from JAMZAV010001102.1 coordinate 214,821, forward strand.
AGAGATCTTACTGTATTAATTTATTTTTAATTGTTACATTTTAGGAAAACCTATTTATTTGCATCTTTTATTGGTACAGTTGCTAACTGACTAGTTAAGTATTTGCCAACCTCGGAAATCGAAACGTCCCATCAAAATAACACGTTAATCACTTAATTAGGCTAATGGGCCAATGGACGAAATAATGCTAAGTTCATTAATCATTAAACATTCAATATGATTGGCTTTCATGTAATTATAAACAATAAATATACGATATGTAATAGTTGGAAACTTCTTCTTGAGAGTTTGACCAACCTGGTATTTGGCTTGGCAACATGGCACGGGCAGCCTTCTCATTCGAATCGAGTGTGGATACGTCGTGAGAACTGCCACCTCGAAAGTGTTTCATACCAAAGTCATACCTGCCAAGTTTTACGAATTATTCGTAAAATTTACGAAAAACGGTAGTCATTTACGATTTTACGATTGCCCTGTCAATTTTACGAATTTTTCAATTTTCAAAAATTTTCAAAAAAAAACTTTTTTTTTTTTTTTACAAAAAATCGTTATTTTATATTGAAAACTGGCGCGCCGTGTGAATTTCACGTTTCTTGCCTTCCTTGGTATGTGCAACCCCTCCCCCTCACGGCCCGCCCGCCCTACCCCCTCCATCGAACATGCCCAGAAAAAAAGAATGATTAAAGTGTCCCCAAAACGCACGAAAATTGCACCAAGATTGTAAAAAAAATCCGGGGGGCAAACCCCCCGGACCCCCCCCCCCCACTTTGCTGGGGGGCGAGCCCCCCGGTTGCCCGCGCCACCTCGTTTGCCCCTTAAAAGTCTGTTTGGGGACTTTTACGAATTTGGGAATTCAAAACTTGGCAGGTATGCAAAGTAATCAGTAATTGCGTACACATGCTATGTACAGACGTCAATTACAATCAAGAAATATTGGCAGTAGACTTTAAAAGTATTAAAAGTGTCCTAATTGCCATCACAAAACTTTTACGCTCGCTTTGAGTCGGCGTGCATATCTGCTGGGTTGAAGGAAGCGGACGGATCGCTATGGACCACTTATGCTCTGTGGTCGCAGTTGGACTAACGGTTAGCGCGCTCGTTTTGTAAGCGAAAGGTCGCCGGTTCGAGTCCCGTCTGTGAAAACTTTTTTACCTTTTTTAATTGATCCCATCATTATTGTTTACTTTTTTGATAACGGGTTACGATTTTTATAACTTTTATTTAAATTACTCGAACACAAAGACATTCTTCCCTCAACGTTTGGCTATAGGGCTAGTTTTGGGTGTATAGTGTAGTCAGAGTATTTGCTTTTACCGGCTTCAGCCTGCGCACTGCGCCCAATATTTTGTTCTTTTAAATATGAAATTTATGCAAATATCTTACATAGGCCCTACATGACATACATAATAAATTGCCATATGTAGAACAGAATTCTTTCAATATGGGAATAATTGCCCCAATTAAACTAATAACACTAAAAATTGTAATGAATTTGTGATAGGTCCTCAATAATAATTACTTATAAACTTGCTCGTTATTCTGTGTATATATGTTATCTTAGTTTTATTTGTAAAACAGTTTTTACGACTTTTTTTAACGTTAATACATTCGAACTACGTGTTGTAATACGGAGAGGCAGCCAAACCCAATTTTTAAATTTTCGCTCCCTATACTACTTTACAACGGAGTTCACTATCATTGGTCAATCGAGCGCGGTTTCGAAGAGGCGTCACACCCAGCGTTGCCAAGCCTTCACTGTTGCTCCTGGTTGTTACAATTATATATTGACTTTGGACGTAAAAATATCAAAATCCAGTATGGTAACATGTATTTTGCAAATACTATTTTTTTTTTCAGTGTTTAATTACCTGCAAATTGATACATAATTTAGTCATATTTCACTTGCGGTTCGTGTACTGTAGTGCCTTTTTGGTCGGAAAGTGTAGGGTTTTGCTCGCTTGCAATGTTAAAGGATAGGGATTTACTTGATTTTTATTTCGAAAAATCTCCAAAAGTAAGCTGGTAACCCCCATTTTGCTTGTTGTATTATTGAAAAGCACACTATTAAGAGTATATATTATGAATTTCAGCCAAATTTCACTACGAGCAAGTTTCAACGGATCGACTTTAAATTCGTCCGTTACTGTCGAGGCAGTCACTACCAGATACGCCTCATTACCAACTGATGACCAACCATCTGTGGTCAGGCTGACGGACGAATTTAAATTCAAAATTTCTTGAAGTGTATTTTTTATTTCCGTCTTTTTCTTATCGATAATTTTACCAACGATTTGTGAACAGAAAGGCTTCCGATTTGGCTCCGTGTACTTCATAAGGTCTCGAAATCCTTCATATTCTACAAGGTGTAGAGGCAAATGTTGAACGATCATTGACGCCACTTTTTTACTAGGTAACTTCACTCTGGCGTATGGCATGGAGGAAACCTGCAATTTCAGGGATCCATGTAAAATCACATAGGCTAACTGTAAAACCTACAGACCAGTTAATACCTGCAGATGATCAACATCAACATGTCTAGTGGGTGGACTTAGGTTCTTTTGGATAGTCGAAATACATCTATTGGGTCGAAACATCATGATCGATCATTGAATCGCAGTCAAATAGCGATCTTATTAGCATTTATAAATAGGCCTAACTTAGCATTGAGACGAACATCTACAATTTTTTGCAATATTAATATAATAATATAAATATAAATTATACAGGATGGGCAATAAAAAAAACAGAAACGTTATAAAATTTCATTCAAGTAAACATTAAGAATCATGTATTTCTGTTGAGTTAAACCATAATAATTGTCATTTTTAATTTATTAGAATAATTTTCTTGTAATAAAATGAGGAAATGCCATTGCTTCATTTAGAAACACTTTTGGACAATTTAGCTTACCGCCATGCATTTGATCAGATTGTATCAAGATTCCTAACATTCTACCATGATTCGGTGGGCGGTTGGTGCAGATAAGACGCCATATTGGGAACATTTTAGCAGTTGGAGTCGAGATTTTGTGTTGGCTGGTTGGGCCGTGTGGGTAGGGGCTTCTGAAAGGTTGAAATGTGATTTTAGAAAGTGCGTTTGTGACGAATACCGGGTTAATATTGAGGAAACGGTGATTTGAAGACGTCCAGCGTTGCTGAAGAAGATAAGGTTGATTGTGCCGACAGATATGTGAAGTTATTGAGAGAGATAAATAAGAAGATAAAGCCGTGCATTTGCCGCTGTTTGCCGCTAGATAAAGTTTACGAGTACGATTTACGAAGTTATTGGAGATTATTGAGAACCATTTGAAGGTAAAGTCTACGTGAATTGAATATATAATACAGTGAAAAATAGTTACGGGCAACATTCTAATTCGATTTGAGCTAGGGAATAAAGTAATACGTGATATACAAGTGGAGATATTAGGCCAACCAAGAGGCAAGAAGGGATAGTCTGCGTGCAAAGCTGCATTGAAAGGGTTATTGTGATACGATTAATTATCGTTATGTGTTGGGCCTAGAGGGGGGCCTAGAGTTTTAAATGGTGCCAATGAATAGGGAGTTATTTTAGCTAGATAAAATAATAAGAAGTCCCCTGTTTTAATACTGTTATCAATTCAGAAGAAAGTATATGAAATTGATTTGAGAATGGTTTTGCCGACCGTAGATTTTGTGCCGATACAAGTAGTAATTAATCTGTTCGACTTGGTGTTGGATTTCCGAGGGCCAAACTGTGATTGGTTGATGGTTTGTTGACTTCCGATTGTTGTTTGGAGGGCAATGACATTACGCAAATTGTAAACAAAGCGCAGAAAGGCTGATTCTAGCTGGTGATTATTGATCTGAAGGAAGAAATAGTGGAAATTTGACCTATAGAGGGGATATAGATGGATAAATAGAACTAGGAGAAGTGACATGGGATTTGATCTACAATTGGAATCAAGTGTGAACTTCAAACATTGGTATGGAACTTCAGGGCTATGGATCATCTGAACGTCAGTAGCACTGGATCGAGTTTTCCTGCGAGATACTTCAATAAAACTGCGGATTCTCAATTTGCTGTCGGTGACTGTTGAAAGGCGGACGTTTTTCTTCCCGAGTGTTGAGTATTGCACACGATTTTCTAATCAGCCGAATTGTAGGCAAAGGTTTATGGTATTTAAAGAAAACTATTTTGATCCAAAGTGATCGTAAAATTAACACAAAGATGTATTCGATAAAATAGCGTTCAGTACTGAGTTAGGTAGGGCTTTTATGTATTTCCTCTTACTACACTATACTGTATGACAATACAAGTCGCGCTAGCGCGCGGCTTGAAGCCGCTACGAGGAGGGCGTGGAAAACCTCGTACTCGGAATACCTCATAGTTGGAAAACCTCATAGTTGGAAAACCTCGTTGACGCGAAAAAATCGCAAATCGGTCTGCGTACGGCCGCGATACGGTAGTTTGCGGGTAACGTTTGTCCGAAGTCCTGGGACAAATTTGTTTTCCGGGACACTTTCGGTACGCTGCCGGACACTGTTCGACGCCTCTAAGTACGGTGCAAAATGATTTTCAACATCGGATCATTTTTACGCCTTTTGTGTAAAATTTGAGAGAACTGTTTTCCTGGGACAATTGTTCGGGACTCTGGTGGACTGTAATCTCCGTCCCCAGTGTGTTAAAAAATTGACCCACTTTCTCAATTTTTCGAAATTATTCGGGGAGTCACATTTTTCGGGGCGCTTTTCCGGTACGAACAATTTTTGCCTTGTCCGTCCGGTTCTATAGTGCCCAAGATGGACCCGATCGGCAGAAAAATGTCGAGTTATTAAAAGAAACTATGTTTTTAAGATTTCCCAAAAATTACCACCATTTTAAAAGAAAATTATTCAGTATTAGGACCATAACCTCTGATAGTGATGGGACCCCTAACGCCATTGGAATCGCCCCAAAAATGACATGGCCTGAAGATATTGATGAAATGTCTTAATTTCCATTTCCAAAACACCACTTAGCCCCCCTCCCCCACAAACAGTGTTATAGAGACCTCGCGGTTGGGCAACTTTCGGGTACGTCAAAGTCTTAGCCTCATTTGCGCGGTTCCGTAGAGTCCGAGATGGACCGGACAATAATTGCACCCTTTGTATAAATCCGGGACAAATCGCCGGCCAAAGCCCAAGATGGACAGGATCAGACATACTGCACATTTTTCATAAATCCGGGACAAAAGTTTTTCCGTGATACTTTTCCGGTTGGTCCGTCCGGTTCCGTAGAGCCCGAGATGAACCCGATCGGACTGTAATTGTGGAAGATATAATAAAAAAGAAAATGTTTATCCCCAAAATGACCAACTACTCTTTTAAGAAATTAAAAAAAGTTTTTGGCCACGTTGAAATGAAGGTGATTTGGGGAATGCTGCCCCCTGACGTAATCGGAAGGAAAAAAATTATAAATTTTGAAAATGCCCCAAAAAGGGTGACGGAATGCCCGGATCACTGTTTTGACTTTAAAAATTACCCCCCTAATAAACCACTGCTGCGCTTGACCTATACAGTTCTATATAGCCCGAGATGGACCCGATCGGACAAAAATTGCTCTAGCTAAAAGAGAATCAATGTTTTTTGGATTTTCAGAAAAATGACCAACCATTTTAAAAGAAACAAAACTAAATTACTATTAGGGCCGTAACCTCTGATGCAGCCCTCTGACGCCATTGGAATGGCCCAAAAAATGAAATGGCTTGAAGATATTAATGAAATGTCTTAATTTCTATTTCCAAAACACACACACACTCCTCCATTAAAACAGTGTCATTGCGGCGTCCAGTCAAAACAGTCCTCGAAATTCGGATTCGTAATGAAAAAAGTTAATAAATTTCACTGAATAATCAAGGTTTATAAAACTCGACTTCCCCCCCCCCCCCATCACTCCTCACCACTTTGTCCTCTCGATTCCCTCGTTGTGTTCGTTGAGTTGACTTGCCCCCCCCCCCCCCCCCCACCCCAAAGTTCGCCACTGCCCAACCGTAAAGGAAGTCACTATAGTATGAAACATTTATTTCTATTAGTGTAAGTCTTTGTCGTCTCGATACATTTGTTGCACTTAGGTGGGCTGAATCCCACTATTGGTGAAAGTCTCGATTGCACTAAGGCTGTCTAAACGCTTCTATGTCATGATGTTATCGATGTGCATGTGCATGAGTTTTATATGGACATTCATGACTGGAATTAAAAATAGTTTCCCAATCAGAGCCCCCAACTCAATCAGTTATATAACTGAGTGGGTAGACTCTAAATAAAATTTATTTATTTATTTATTTAATGCCTGACTTATTACATCACTACATAGCTAAAAATAGATTTCATATGATGTACGTGTTTGTCTGTTCTGTTGGGAGCCTCTAGCAAGCTTACGAACGCAATATATTTATATGTTCTGATCATTATAAATTTGCGTCAAAAAATACACTTACGAGTTTAGACAAAATTTTAATGTGCGTTTTTTGCACCCAGGATCTGAAAACGAAGGGTTGAGATGTTGTTGGCCGTATTCGCCGATCCTTTGACGTATTTTATAAGACAACAAAGGTAGTCGAATCGTTGAAGGCATATCCGTTAAATGACGTTTTTCATTTGCTTGCATACGAATGACGTTTTTTTATCGGCCTTGGTTTTACAAACCACGTTTGAGTGCCGTTTTGGCGCTCGGGACATTCGAAATAGGAGTCGAAGTAAATTTTTTTAGAAAGTTTGATCTTGTTAAAAATTTATGATCGAGTAACATGGTAGGGACATAAAAGTCGAAATAGGGCCCATTTTAGGGCATTCAAAAAGAGCATGTAGTAAAAGAATGTTTATTTTTCAATGCAAAACCGGACACGCATTGCAATCTTGTCTCCTCCCCTGTCTGCCCTTCAAACGTAACCAAATGCGTGATGTTTGATATGACAATTTCCGTAAAGATCGGATACAGTGGTTTTTGCCATTCGTGAATTTTAAAAAAAAATTTACTGTGCTCTTAGTGACCTTGAATGCAAAATTTAACTATCAAAAAGTGTCCCGGACCGAGCTCGAAGGCTTCGCCCTAACCCGGGTTTGAACCCAGGTTCTCAAACCAATTTTATTTAAATTCCTTTATACTTGCGCTACATTACCGAGTCTTGGTCGTTCCAAATCGAACAAAGGAAAACCAAAATTTTAAACTTTTAAAGTTGCACCAGTTACAAAATGTTAAAATTTTTCAACTTTGCGATTAAAGTCCGCGCAATCAGAAATAAATATTGGGGCAATTTTGATTTTAACCCGTTCGCTATTTCATAGGCTTTTGGAATTGTCAAACCTCGGGGCTCTACCGCGCATCTCAAAATTTAAAAAAAAATGAAGAATAAAATCCAAACAATGTACAAAAAAAAGAAAACTGTACACATTTTTGCCGTCTGGACCCCCCGCGTTAACTCCGCACGGGCACTTCTCACACGCCGTAAGTGAATTAGAAAATTCTGGATTTTTTGAGAATTTTTTATTTGAACAGCAAGTTTTAACTTTTTTCGAAATTACGTGCATTTCAAAATGTTCATCGTCGCCCCGGCCAAAGTAATGGAACGGTCCTAAAACCCTTAACGGTGCTTGTACCCGGAAAGATTCCGAACGCGCTGGTACCGTCGGCGTTCGAGTGCAAAGCCTACTTTGGGCGGGGCAACCGTGAGATTAAAAAAAAAATGATTTTTTGATGCCAAAACGGACACGCATGTCAATTTTGGTCATTCCATAACTAATATTCATATGCTACAAAAAGGGTCATGTTTGGTATCACGATTATCGTAAAGGTCCCATCTAAGTCCTTAATTAAACCATCCGTAAATTTTAGAAAAAATGTGTACCATGCTTTTTACGATTTTAAATGAAAACTCATGCTGTAAAAAAGTGTCCCGAATCGTGTTCGAAGGCATCTACTGATCCGGGGTTCGAACCAAGGTTCTCAAACTAATTTTATTAAAATTCCTTCGTCATTCCTCTACATTAATATGCCTTGGTTAGCGGAAATTAAACCTAGGGAAGTCGATTTTTTTATTTTTTTAAATTGCACTGTCAAATTTTCAAAATTGTCCAACTTTGGGAATTTTTTTGCATATTCTGAAAAAGAAGAGGGGACAAATTTTTTTAAAGCTTGTTACCCAATTCATTGGCTTTTGTAATTGGCAAACTTTGGGGCTCTACCGTAAACCCAAAAATTTGGAACCGGAGAATCCAAACAATGTCCCATAAAAAGAGAATGAAATGTTTTTCCGAAAATGTTTTTCCCCAGGCCAACAGTTTTTGTTAATGTTTCCACGTTAAAACAACAAACGACGATTTGGGAATGCTCCAAGTAATATATCCGTTCTTTATAAAATTTTCTCGTTTCAAAATCCAAATTGTTTATCGCCGTCCCGGCCCAAGTATGATAGTCGGACCGGAACCCTTCGCGGTGCATGTACCCGTAATTATTTCGAACGCGTAGGAACCGTCTACGTTCGGGTGCGTAGCATCAACCCTTGAAAATTGTGTAACAAATCAACTCGCACTCGTCTTTTAGTACTCGCTCTAAGCGGGAAGGTACTTTCGGCGGGAAGGCAAGGGGGGTTTGTGGGGCGACCCCCCAACAATAGTGCCGCAGGCGAAAAATTTTGAGGTCAGGTTTTATTAAAGAGCGTTTGGTGCGTTTTAGGATAACATAGCGGGCTTAATTCAGTACTGAAAAACTTCAGTGTTTATACCGTGAAAACTCGTAAACCACTTGCAGATAAGATAAGATAAGAACACTGATGGTACAAATCATATGCGCCGCATCAACAAAATGCCCAATGACTTATGTTCGCGATCGCGTCTTACAATAATGTGTCTGGCTGTTTACTCGACTCAAGTTTCCGCGATGTCTCATGTTGCAACGTCTTTCGATTCTTGAAACAATTTTCAATTCGGTCGAACTATGTTTACGCGAAAGCACGTTTGAGGTTAGTAATTCAGTTGAACAACTGGCGACACTGGTAGACGGGCTGATCTGATCAGTACTTTCATCCTTGCGCCTTTTTACAAAAAATGTTAACTTAGTTTGCTTTGACATTATTCCTATTTCCTACACGAACACGACGAAAACCGTAGGCCTACGCACGAGCGGCGAACATACGCAATCACTTCGTCATGCTCAACACACACTCCGCGGCTCCTACGACTCACGGGAATCACCAAGCAGACTTGCAGTTGCCTGCATGATCGTACAGAAGCCCACACCTAGCGGCGCCATTCACTAACTAGATCCGGGCGCTCGATTCAAATTCTCGCAAAAACGATATTTTGAAGCAAGTCCATGAAAGTTACTCGCAAGAGCCAAATTGTCACTCGCAAAATGCGAGCGTGCGAGTGGGATTTTCAAGGGGTGCGTAGTAGGGTGGGCCGAAAAACAACATTTTTTTATTTTTAAGTCGTAATACCGCGGAAAAGTTGCGAATTGTGGAGACTAAATTTTTTTTTTTTTTTTTTGAAAATCGGTTCATATCTTCCGGTCGCGCATGTGCTCTAAAGTTTTCCAAAATTTGGAAATTTTTTTTTTTTTTTATTTTTTTAGTTGTAATACCGCGGAAAAGTTGCGTATTGGGAAGACTAAAAAGGGTAAAAAAAATAAAAAAAATAGGTTTATATCTTCCGGTCGCGCATGTGCTCTAAAGTTTTCCAAAATTTTGAAAAATTCACATTTTTACGATAATTTTTTATATTTTTAACATAGAATAAAATTTAAAATATGAAGAATTCGATCTTTTACATTCGGGAAGAGGCTAATTTAAAAATGTTAAAAATTATCGTAAAAATGTGAAATTTTCAAAATTTTGGAAAGGTTTAGAGCACATGCGCGACCGGAAGATATGGACCGATTTTTTAAATTTTTTTAAAAAATTTTTTAGTCTCCACAATTCGCAACTTTTCTGCGGTATAACGACTTAAAAAAACAAAAATGTTGTTTTTCGGCCCACCCTATTGCGTAGCATACTTAAGGCGCGGCAACCGTGAGTACAAAAACGACGTTTTTTTTGTTAGGCCTACGATTTTTAGCTTTTTGACCCGGAAGCAAATTTTTGTCGGGTCGCGGGTATTTTTTTTCGAAAATGTCGATCTTTTCTCGTGGAGGAGCGTCCAAAATGTACGCGTTTATCACGCTCCTTGGCGGCGAAAACACCTTTCGTGGAAAAAGTCGGTTTCCGCTCTTAGTCCAGAGTTGACGTAGTATTAATAGTTAGACAGCCTAGATTGGATTGATTAATTGTTGATTTTATGAGTAGTAAGTATCATTATTGGTTTTATCACTAGTGATAAGTTGAGTTTACAGGGGAGTGATTACTCCGAAGGTCGTTCCGACTTCTCAATTTTGGTGGGGCTTTTGTAAGTACCTAAAGGTGTGTGTGAACTGGCTAGGGGCCTTTATCAGCATAGTGCCTAGTTCATACTTCGGTAGGACTGTCTTTGCCTGATAAGGGATTTAGTCCTAGTGAGTTATTATATTTTCTCAATATTATATCATTGGTTTAAGAAACGTGATCATTTTAATTCTGTGATTCATCTCTTAGTATTTATTAGTATTTTTATTGGTAGTTTGTTCATACAATTTTGTGGTATATTTTGGGCACGCAACGTGGAGGTCTGGTTTTGCAGTTTTTGACAAACAACGTGGGTTTTTCAATCGTGCCTGGAAAGAGTTTCAGTACAAGATCCATGACGAAAAACGTAAAGACGGACTTGTAGTGACTTTCTTGTTTCTTTGCAACGACAAGCTTTGCAATGACTTTCTTTGAATGGTATTAATTCGTCATGTGTGCAGTGATTTCTTTTGTTGACTTTTGTTGTTTTTTCTCTCCAGTTTTGTTCTGTATTTATCAATAGTGATGTAGTTTTCGTTTTAATATTTAAAGTTGTATTGGCCCTGAAGATGATGGGTGAAATCTCATCGAAACGTCGGCCCAATGAAAATATTCGTGGCATTGAAATCGAAAAACCGATTACTTAATACATGTATCGGCCATGAAAACCTTCAAAAACATGTATATAAAGCAGGGATTGGAACCTTTATTCATAACGGTTCCGGTTCTGGTTCCACTTCCAAATTTTATAACGGTTCCGGTTCCTAATGTATAAAGGTTCCGTAAGAACCGGTTCTTCACGGTTCTTAACGGTTCTGGTTCCAGTTCTTTAAAACAATATTTTGTGCAAAGTCGTGGGAAGTTGTAAATGTACAAATTTTTACTTTAGGACATTTAAGGTTAAACATTTAAATTAAGTCATAAAAATAAAATAATTACAATATCAAATGAAAAACAAGAACCAATTGCATACGTAACAAACCACACGTGACTTCTTTCCTCTTACGTTCCAATATTATTTTATGGGGGATCTGATAGCGATCACAAGTCCCAACGAAAGAGGAAAACAAAAATCTATCCAATATATAATAAAAATGGCATCCATATTCCTTACCTTGATTTCTGTGGAACACGTTCCTACATTGCACTTGGAACTGTTGCTCGCTATGTCATATTTAAAAAATTGTCTTACAAAAAACTGAATAAACAAGAATTTTTTTCAAAAACTAGAAATCGAATTTTAAGCGTTTTCATTCGAATATCATTCGAAAAGTTGAAATTTTAATTTTGTTGAAAATTAAAAGCAGATATTTTGGAACCTTTAAGAACCATTAAGAACCTTGTGTAATATAACGGTTCGGTTCCGGTTCCATGGACCACCTGTACAAACGGTTCCGGTCCTACAATATGAAACGGTTTTAAACGGTTCCCGTTCCAATCCCTGATATAAATAAAGTGCTTTTTAATACAATCAACATAACACTGCCTCCAAGTTTCCTTTTCTTCCAACATGTTCCTTAGCAAAAGTCGAGATTGAATAAAATCAAATTTATGATCTTTGTCCCATGAATGTTCTACCAGTTTTGATTCATAAGATAACATCCATCCAACTTCTCTACCATTAACTCATCTCATCAACTTTCATTATCACAGGAGGCGCAATATGACCTTACCGGTTGAAGCACCCTAGTTTCTCATGTCGTCTTCTGTGTTTTTCTTACGCTCGTTAACTAGGGATGTCAACGGGTACCCGTTGTCCGCGGGTACGGGTCCAATTTTCCGTTACCCGGAATTGACGACTTGAAATGTACCCGCCTCCTGACGTCACGAGGCAACATGGCGGAATTAATTGGTATAAATCCTCATTTCGCAAGTTGACGCCTGCTTCACGGCGCAACACTTATCACGCTCTAACTTTTATTCTATTCATTATTTGGACAGTATTTAAAGAAATAATATTTAGCAAATATATCATTCTTTGTAATAGCGATTATTTCGATTTTTTTTACACAGTTGTTAGCTTGTTATAACAATGTACGCATCATACATGTGAAAATTATCAATGACTAAAGTTTTCTCAATAATTTATTTCACAAAAAACTACTAATCGGATTTCGACAAGACCTCTTCAAAAATATGCATCAGACTGTTTAGACAAGAAATAAACTAACTTTCTAGATAGAAAGTGCACTGAACAAAACTCTGCAGCATAGAGTAATATGCAGGGTATGTGTTTTTATCTAAAATACGCACTCTTGACGTGCGGATGAGCCGTGAAAAAGTGCACGCTGCATATTACTCTATGCTGTAAATTTTCAGTGCTTTTTCTATCTAGAAAGTTAGTATATTCTTGTCTAAACAGTCTGATGCATTTTTATATAGAATTCTTGTCGAAATCCGATCAGTAGTATTTTGACAAATTAATTAATGAGAAAACTTAAGTCATTGATAATTTTCACTTCTGTGATGCGTACATTGCTATAACAAGCTAACGACTTTGTCAAAAAAATCAAAATAATCGCTATTACAAGGAATGATATGTTTGCTAAATATTATTATTAATTGTCCAAATAATGAATAGAATAAAAGTTAGAGCGTGATAAGCAGGGGCGGCACGTGAGTTATTATTGCGGGGGTGCACATAATTTTGAAGTCATTCTGCGGGAAACAAAGGGGTCTGGGGCGCAGCCCCAGCCGCCGGAGGCGAAAAATTTTCCAGACATTAATGGTCTGAAGTATCCGGAAAACGACTTTAGAGTATATTTTTCGAATTTATTGGTCGGGAAAAACTCCCTATATGTAATTGTTAATTATAGAAAACCACCCAAAAAATTATTATTATATGCTTGATTAAAATATTACATACCCGAATAATGTCTCTCCATCTCCTCCGACACGCGCCTCAAACATCACATCGTATCGTTTTAAAAAACTGTTTATTTTTAGATCGCTAATTAACAAAGTCAAATTATAGTAATTTTCACGTCACGGCACGAAAATCTTTTCGCTCACTTGAAAACTGCTGTTGATCTCACTTCACCAACCCTGTCGAGAACAACTTTCACTGGCTACTGACAGTGACCAGAGAGTGGGGGTGAATGATGGCGCGAGCACAATACCAAGGCGTTTGAATGGAAGTAACAGTTTTGACCCTTGTGCACGTGCACAAAACCCAGCTATACCAGACGTTGTATAACAAAAGACAACCTGAGGCTTGTTCTGCCGGCCTTTCCGTGTTAAAACCACGTAAAAATGTGTGCACACTCAGAGTGTCATCCCCCAGCGGCAGCACTTACTGCAGAATGACTTTTGCCGAATATGCCTTGCTCTGGGGCCTGGGCCAGCCAAAATATCCATACAAACAATCCAACGATTTATTGGGAATATTACGAGATTGGCTTCGAACCTTAAATTTGGAATTTAGTTCGCGCAAATATTTGGGGGTGCACGTGCACCTGTGCACCTATACACGAGCCGCCCCTGGTGATAAGTGATGCGCCGTTCAGCAGGCACCAACTTGCGAAATACGGATTTCTACCCAATACTAGTCACGTGACCTATCGATCGTTTTAAGCTCCGCCCATTTCGAGTCGTCAATTACCCGTTCTTTCCTTTGTCCATCGCGATCTTTTTCGCGGAACAGACAATACATCGCGTCATTATACCCCTCTAGCTCGTGGCTGGCTGAGCTGTGATGGTACCGATGAGTGTTTGAGTGTTAAATGATCTGATACAGAATTCGGCGCGGGTTGGGTGGGAAGGAAAGGGGGCGGGGGGGAGCGTAGAGATAGCGGCGAACAAGGCTTAACCTTGAGCAAACTACTATAACGGCTGCACTCGAGACAAAACCGATGCCAATGTGCCGAATTTCGAAACACTAAGAAAATGAGCCTAGTCGTAATGACGTTTTGGCCTACAAGTTTGCGATGACTCAAAGCTGCCGATGTGAAGACGGGAAGGGTGTTGAAATTGGAGACTACTCGCCCGTATGAATGAAACAATGGTTGTAGGTAGGCCTAAATTGGTTCATGAGAAACCACGTACACAGGATAAAAACAGCATAAAATAAAAATCATTTACTGATCAAGGCTAATTGGTAAACGTGTATACGTATTATCTCTAATTTGGTGTGAAGTGAAAGATGAGATAACAAGAAGTGGAAGATTACTTTGAATGAACTGATACGGAAGTAATGCGCGGGGAGCGGGAGTACATGCATCGGGTTAAAGACAGCATGCAAAGCAGCCTATGGTCCAATTTCGGTTGAGTACATATGCGCATGAAAGGAATGTAGTAATCAATCGGTGTTCCTTTACGCTTGATGTAGTTGCTCCGATCCCATGAATCGTGAGTCATCGTACACTAAATCATATGTACCAATACTTTGCAACTGCCAATGCTTTTCTGTATCATTTGACACCCATGTCGATAAATCGAGCTCCGCGGTTACCAGAGTACAAAAATTTCCGGGTATTGACCCCTATCGTTAACTCAAAAAGTAGTTCCTGGTGACTGAAATAGTTTGGTGATTTCCAAAATGTTCTGTTGTGTGTGTTGTTTTAATTTTTTTTATCCACTAAAAAGCATAAAGGTTTTGAATATTATAACATGAATTCTCTTAACTTTCAAAC
Source organism: Sweltsa coloradensis (assembly GCA_024449915.1). Taxonomy (NCBI): domain Eukaryota; kingdom Metazoa; phylum Arthropoda; class Insecta; order Plecoptera; family Chloroperlidae; genus Sweltsa; species Sweltsa coloradensis. The sequence goes on from JAMZAV010001102.1 coordinate 229,821, forward strand.
AAAATATTCTTCTACCCTAATTTTAGTTGATAATCATGTGAACTATATGGCTGGGCTAAAAACTAGAAAAATTGTTTTATTCCCGTAGGTCGATTCTGGTGATCGTGCATCCTTTGTGAAAGTAGTTGAGGCAATCAAGACAAACTTCAACGACCGGTTTGACGAAATCCGACGTCACTGGGGCGGCGGTCAACTGGGATCCAAATCTGCAGCAAGGATTTCCAAGATTGAGAAGGCGAAGGCAAGGGAACTTGCACAGAAACAGGGTTGATTGTAAATTTGTTATCAAACAATAAAATAATGTGTGTACCCTAATTCCAAGAAAATGAGTTATTTCATCACACTTTTACTTATCCAGTTATCCCTCACAAAAACAAAAATTTTAAAAAATGGCAGCCAAGCTCTCCTTCAAAAGTCTTTGGTTGCTGTGACTTATGCTGTGAGTTATAGAGGTTGAGCCAAGCTTTTCATCGTAGTTTCGCATTGAAAAGAAGTAAGATCATTTCGCCTGTTGACGAGCGCCAAGCTGCTTGGTTGGCCATTGAATTTGGTTTGCTCCAAACAGTTTCTTGCTGTATTGAGAATAGACAACATCAAAATGCATCAGTCAAGTTTGTTACAAGAACTCTAAAAATTCTATGACCAAGCAAATTTTTTATGATTTTGAGTTTAATAATTTTACTTTTTTACCTTAGCGACATCATCAAAATCTCTCTGATATCGAATTTGTGTTCAATATTGCAGCAATACATAGGTTGAATGAAAGGATTTGCTCGTTCACTTGTGTTTCTTTATTAATCAACTGTTTCAATGTAATCACCGTCACAGACATGCTCAAACTTGAAAAGCAACGTCAACAGGTAGTCGCTTCGCGAACGCTTTTTTTAGTCGCATTGATGGATGAGCTTTTTTGTAAGTTTTTAGTTTGCGTAGGACCACTTTTCCTTTGCAAGTGCTTTTTGAATGCATTGTAGCATTGTAGGTGATTGTTGTCAAGTTTCTATTGTTACTTGTTATTATAAACCTCAAAATACTCTGTAACGGGTCGCCTTGCCCCCTCTGTCCTAATTAAATTTTTCGCAATTAATTTCCATAAATATGTAAATTAATTAGCCATCCAAAATAAATCATCATCTTCAATGGTATTTTATTTTTGTTATAATATATTTTCATGTGAGATAATAAGTCTAGAAGCCAGGGATTGTGTCCTAAACAGGGGGCATAATTTCCACTGTGTTAAATTTCATGTGACCTTGGTCGGAAAGAGGGCTAGTTGGCGATGCTTCTGGTGAAGCCTTGTCAACTCAGTTCTGAGAATCGAGAGAGAGTGAAGTCGATTCCTAGCGGGAATTACGAATGCACCAATGGGAGGGGAGTATTCGACGACGGTTTGGCAAATGTGGCTTGCAGAGTTTGCAACGCTGTGCACCTGTACCGTTAGTTTTGAGCTGTGTGCAACGAGCGGCTGAATCTGGAAGAAAAGATGCTAGCTTGTGAGTGGTGCAGACGAGAGCACGCCGAGCGCTGACCAATAGGGGCTGCGTATAGTCCAGTCATGCGGCGCAAGCTGTCGTTTTGCCAGCCAGGGAAGCCAGCCGACCTCGGGAGCGAACGAGAGGTTCGTTCACTAGTGTTTTGTATCGAGTTGAGTATACAGGTGCTTACCTACGTGCGCGTTGCGAATCAGTACGTGTGAATCATCGCATAAAATAGCCGCAATGGCAGTGTTTGTACGAGCCAGAAAGAGGCCTAGGGAACACGTGAGTGTATTTTAGTGTGTTTATTATCAAATTCTTCGGAAATTAGCGGAGTTTGTGGGGAAGAAGATAGCCACGCCATGTGGTACTAGCCCAAGCCTGCACACCATGACGACCACGCTATTCCTATGGTCCACTCTACACCCATCAGGCCTTATCAAACCTATCTAAATTAATTTCTATTGCAATATCAATAGAAATATACCTCAATCCATCCTTTCATTTCGATAATGTTCGAATTTCCATCTAAATCTGACCACGTGGTAACACACGGAGACCTCAGGACCCACATCATTTGCACCTACTAGGTTCACACTCCTGTTGGAGTCCTCCATCGTTTGAGTCCTGTTGATCCTCCCTATGTCCACCCTATTGTAACCGACACCGTTGGATCGCCCACGCGAGCCAGTGCGTGAGGAGAGGGAAGTGCCGGATAGTCCACTATCCGACGAGCAGTTCGGGTCAATCCGCCTACTTGGGATTTCGACGCCGACGCGCAACCGGTCCGCCTTCCTAACCAGGGGACGCCGACGCCAGGTTTCCGCCTCAAATTCAACTTTTCCCTCCTTATAACTACGCATCGTACACGTGTGAACTACGCATCGTCGACAAACAACCATGCGGTCAGCATGCAGAAGGACAGTGTTGAGTACTAAATTTATTTAATCACACCAGGTCTTATCTTATCATGTATCAATAATGAATGTATTCTAAATGGGGGTTTTTCTTGTTCACCAATGCATTGGAAGTTAAAATCGAGTCATTGTTTAATACTGTATCACATGTTATCTAAGCTTCATTATACTACGGAATTCCAATCTTTACAGTGTACGAGTGCATTGCCCGGAATGTCCTTCACAACACCATTAACTTCCTTTTACATATCTCAGGCCCTCAGCCAACCTATGAAATCAAAAAAAACCTAGAATTTAAACACTAGATTAAGCAGGTGTGCCAGCATCCAGGACTACGGAGGGAGCAGCCAGCCGCGCCCACCCTTGTGGAAGCTTGGAGTCCGGTGAGCCGAGTGTACACTGAAGTACAAGGTTTTGTCTTACAGTGTGCACGAGGTAGTAAGTGCATGTCATTGCATTGTAGGTCAGTGTTATGTGTGTCGGGATATTTCCCTTGGTCTTCACTATTCCTAGCACTAATGAGTAGAACAACTAATACTGTTGGCGCCCAACAATCGAGATAGGAAGGAGAGATATCTAATAGCTAAGGTAAAGACGTGTAATCTGAAAGGCTTAACGGTAGTGGATGAGCGCAGAGGAGGTAAGCGTCACAACTCATATTAAAACCTTTATTTCTATGGATTCTGGCTAACTTTTTCAACTTTTTCTTTCAAAAGGTACTACATCACCGTAACCTTAATGTCCATGTGAAATATGAACGTTGTAGCCCTAGTTTGGTCAGAATCGGCCCAAATGCCACGAAAATATCGCAGAAAAAATCGTATAAGTATGATATTCATGTTGTTCATATTTCTTCGATTGTACCCAAAAACGTGGCACGTCTAAGTTTAGAGATTTCGGAAGGCCCCTCCAATTTTCATCAAGATCGCATATGCTGTTTGCCCGGTAGAGTGCGAACAAACAGACAAATAATACACCTGAGCTAAATTTTTTTGGGGGTCAGTGAAATTGAAGTCTTCGCTTTGCTCATCCAATAACCTTTAGCTATTTTGCTGGAACTACGAGATCTCATTCTGTTGGTAGTTTCTTTCTCAGCAATCTTCAGTTAGGTAGTAGTAGGGTTTGGTGTTAAATAACAAGCACTACATGATTACATTACTATAATATTTTGAATTAGAGAAACAAGGTTTTACATGACATTTTCCCAAACACCGAGACCGACAACAAAACGTTGTCGTAACTGCATAAGCACATATTAAGACACAGCCTTGTAAAGATAAAGGCATGATCAAAATAAAATTAACATAGTCGTGACCGGACGGACATTCTAAATGATTTGGCCACCTCAGATTTTGTCGCCGTTTAGTTTGAAAAAAAACTTTCGATTAACTTTAATGTAACTTTTTGATCGATTTTGCCACAAAACTAATGGCATTCAATCCAGATCGACGCTTGTGGATGGTCCAAATTTCAACTCGAAACGAACCTCCGTTCGAACGTTATGGCGAGACATATAAAAAACAAGTGACTATTTTTTCCGGCAGAGTCAAATGGAAACGCTCGCTTAATAACTATTCGTTAGAATGATGGAAACCAATAATATTAGCCCTAAGGGTATATTGTAATTTTATTACAAGATGTTTGCTTTGTCTAGTTATACGCATTTCTTAATAAAAAGTTACATTATACATACCCATAGAAATCATTAATTTTATTAAGTTGAGACGTGTTGCCCTTTTAGTTAATTACGTTTTGTGACCTTCACATTAAGAATGAACGTTATCAGTGAAACAAGACTGATATGTAATCTTTGACATGAAGGAAACGTAAATATATAAATTCGAATTGCTTTTCGTGTGCAAAAATGTTGGGATTATTTTATTGGAAGTAAAATCTAGAACTGTTGAAAAATTCAAAGCAGTATTGACTAAGTTATTACTTTTAACATGTGAATTTATTATGCTATTTAGGATGATCGGACAACAGCAAACTTTCTGTGGCATGTATACTTAGTTATGTATGGTCTTGCCATTGAGCTAATAAGCAGGTAAACACACTGTTGATAACGTGTGGAGGAGATTTCTTTGGGTTCTTCAAGTTTATTTCGTATGTAGTCCAATAGGCAGTCAATTCTGCTCTACAAATATCTGTGATTACAGTGTCTTGATATCAATTGTCGTAAAACTTTGCCCCGCCTGATGCATGCTCGAACCCAGAACCTCCGGCTAACATGAAGGAAGAAGGAGCATCGGTGCTCCTTCTCATTCAGATACCGGAGACTTAGACAAACCTTTACTTAATTGCTTTTTGAGTATACATAACTAAAAAAGGGATTAAACACAAAATTATACTTATTTGTCCCGGTCAAATGTTCGTGTATTAGTCTATTGTTACCAATAAATTTATTATATTTGAGGCTATGCAGTCAGACGGTATCGGATCCTGATTTGATAATAGAAGAAAATCGTGGCACAAGTCTCAACCATGCACCAACCTGCATTGTACCCCTTGTATTGATGAATGCTCTCCCGCTGGTCGGGAATGGTGAACGGATTGCCTACCTCTCAGGGGTTCTTCGCATTTCAAAGAAACACCCCCAACAAGATATAATGATAATTTGCAGTAGAGGGAATATTCTTCTCTATTCCAGCGCAGATTAAGTTTTCTGGTGCTATTATTAGAGAATTTGCCATGTCTTTAGTTTGCAAAGTTTGACAGTATCCCCAATAATAGGGCACAAAAGCACGTATAAAATAAGTTTTAATAACCGGCCGAAGCCTTATCGTTATGGCATTGCATGTAGGTCTACAGTTGTAGTTCACATTATATCTGATCATACTACAGCTAGACATCCAGAAACTAATTCCCGGCTCAACTTAACCAAGAAATAAATTTGTGACGTAAACAATACTTCGATTATAAACAGTAAGAACGGTATTTGTAACTACATCCAGTTAATAAGCATGTAATTCTTGGCTTATGAACACGCGCTTACTTACTGATGGATATATTAAGACATCGTATGGACGTGGATGGTAATATATTTGACAAACTTTGTGCAGTGTCTGATCGCTAACTGATCAAACGGGAAAAGGATACAGGTGAAATATAACTTATGAAACACTCATTTCAGAACGTTATGATACTAGTTTTAATTTCTTGTGATATATTGGGATGGGATTGTATAATTACATTTCTTTGCATAGTACCCACAGTCATGAAGTAATGAATCATGAAGTTTGATTAACCTTATCTGTTGAACTGTGGACGCCATTTTAAATAAAATACAAACAAACAATTCAAAAACACTACGAACCGTTTAAATTAATGCATTTGCTGATAAATAAGTGTATACATACAGTAGAATATGGAAGGTACAAGAAATGAAATAAAATTACACACTTTGTCATTTTTAGCAAAGCTATGTTTGATTGAAAGTATTCTAAAATTCCAAACACTACGGTATATCCACTTATTAAATGAGCGAAGCAAAGACTTCAATTTCACTGCACCCCCCCCCCCCTCACCCCAAAAAAAAATTAGCTCCGGTGTTTTTTTTGTTTTGTTTTTTAGGGCGCGGCCTTGTAGGTTTGGACCAAAGTTTATATATGTATGTATCCGTGCACATTTAGAGCGCGTCAAGACCTATGCATTTATTTGTGGTAGAAGATATTAACCAATGTAAACGAAACTTTACAGGCATGATCCCAAAAGAACACTGAATCACTCCTTAAAATTTCATACTTCTGTGACGGGCGTAAGTGTTCCTAAATGCAAGTTTAGTCAGCCGTAAAATTTTGATATTTTACACATTGCGATAGTTTTTCATCAAACGTCCGTTATCAATTTTGCGTTATCACAACAAAACTTACATACCTGAAGCTTTGATTGTTTGTTAATAGAATATTACCAAAAACAAATTCATGGCGTCATTAGTTGCGAACCCACGTGTGACAGAAGTTAGTCAGATCCGTGAACATTTAGCGCGCTTCAAGATTTATGCATTTATTTGAGGTGGAAGATATTAACCGATGGAAACGAAACTTCACAGGCATGATCCCAAAAGAACCCCGCATCACTCCTTAAAATTTCATACATTTGTGTGGGGCGTAAGTATTCTTAAATGCAAGTTTAATTTACATAATTTTTTTCAGATCCGTGTACATTTGGCGCGGGTCAAGGCCTACGAATTTATTTGAGGTAGAAAATATTAACCGATTTAAACGAAACTTTACAGGCATGATTCCCAAAAAAAAACTGCATCACTACTTAAAATTTCATACTTTTGTGAGGGGCCGGGGCGTAACTGTTCTTTAATGCAAGTTTAATCTACTTATTTTTTTTGTATCCGTGTAGGTACTTGAAGCGCACGTCAAGACATACGCATTTATTTGAGGTAGAAGATATTAACCGATGTAAACGAAACTTTACAGGCATAAACCCAAAAGAACCCTGCATCACTCCTTAAAATTTCATACTTTTGTGAGGGTTGTAAGTGTTACTTAAATGCAAGTTTGATTTACGGAGTGTTTTGAGATGTTTCAGCGCGGAAAGACAAATGAATGTTTTATAAGTACAAGGTTGAAACATTAAATAACGAGATATAGCATGGAGGTTTTCACTACTGTAATGAATCTGTATGTAAATTTGCAATGTAATTGGTTGAAAAGAAGTCATTATTATTCTGAGTATGATTTTTGCGGCGTATGTCATGATAAATGTATATATTTTGGATATAAAATAATCTCCTATATTATTGAATATTAGCAAGAAGGTAGTCACTAATGTGATATAATAGCCTGTAATTTGCAATGTTATTGGTTTTGAAACGTGAGGCGTAATTTTACTTGTGATAACAGTAAATTTATTTTTAAGAGTTCATCGTCTGGCTTTTCTACACGCATCTTCTTCCAATGTGTTGTTATCACATTAGGAGTCAAAACATATAAAATTATAACCTTAAACTATACAAATATGTCGGATTTATTAAACGTGATAGTTGTTTTTGGAAGAATACGAATGTAGGGGTGACCAAACAGTACGCGTCGATTCTAGTTACCTTCCTAATAAGAGAAGAGCATTCCTTTTGGAATATGTTTTTCTCGTAAAAACAATAGTATTATATTGTAACCTGCTTTACCATAATTCTATTTCCTTAATATGTCAACAACGAAAAGTAAAATATCCGGCCACTTATCTCTTAACAAATCAATTCTGAAGTGATTTTAAAACAAATTGAAAGGCCTTCATTTTTTCTTAGTCCCGAGTGCAGTCAGTCCCATAATAATATATAGTGAGTGCAAGACTGTGTGTTGGAGTTTTCGTGTGATTTCTAGCTAACTTCTGGTTTGAATTCAATTACTTGAAGTTGATTGGTGAAATACGTGAAACCATTTGCAAATATTTTGGGATTGTCGTCGTTCGTGAAGTGAATAGCCAGCGGCCACTCAATTTAATGTATTTCTAGTTATTCGGTTTGCAGTTGATAATTGGCAGTTGATTTCATATATAGTTGGTGCAAGGCTGCAGGCTCTTGTCAGTTTGGGGCATAGGTCGCGGGGCTTATTACCTTGCCTGGTGTCCTTATTCGGCACCAAAAAGCACACTAGCGCGGCCCTGTTGGCGGAACGTAGAACCCTAGCAGTAGTGATCACTCGCGTAGACACAGCGGCAAATAACGTGGAAGAACGTGTAGATGTAACTAAAAGTTGAGTTTTCGACGTGATACGTTTTGTTTACGGATGTTGAACGTTAGAAATAAAATAAAGACATATTTGTGCTATGGTTATCACAACAAAACAAATTTTAAATGAAAGAATGGGGCCTGTAAGTGCACCATAAAGTGGACACCTGACACAAGGGTTATTTCTCGAATGGTTAAGCATTGGCCTACATTTCTCTTTTAAAATAAACTCTTTACACTTAAATAACAACTTTTAAATTATCGTGATCTCAATTTAAATTTCGGTAGGGCCTACTCTTAATAAAAACATTATTCTTACATTTAAGTCCAGGGATAAAGTCCGAAAACATATTATAGTCAGATGACAGTGTGGTGTCACCCACTGAGTTTTCCCGTTGTGTTTGATAGATTTATTATTTATTTATGTTCATTTTTTAATAATTATACTTATTTTTTTTACCCGTCACCGACACTCATATTAAATCGCGTTTTACAATTTCAGACAATAATTTTAATTCGTGCTTATGCCAATAGGCTATCACACCGTTCCCAATTGTTACACATACAGGCCTACAAAGCACATATGCCTACATTCAATTTGTTTTGTATGTGATGGACTACCTCAAAATTACTACACTGTAGTGCGTTTTTATCAACAACAAAAAAGGTAGGCCTATGTATAGTAATAAATTCGGAAAAATCGTTTTCAATTAACATTTTTCATAATAAATACCAATTTCTGCAGCCAAGTATTTTTAGAAGTTTCGCCATGTTCTGAATAAAGCACACTTTGTCGATGATTATTGACAACATCCGGATTATAGCATAGATGTAGGCCTAATTTATTGACATTTTCAGGGAATATTATGAAAATAATACAAGTTGTACTATTTATTGTTATTACATTATCGCGGGAAAACGTTAAATATTGCACCTTGCACTTCAGCTGTTCAGTGTTATATCAATTTGTTGCAAAATATTTGTTGATACAACAAACAGACTCGTTTCACTTCAAAAACTTAACATTCTAAATTCAAATTTGGTAATAATTCCTTGGACCAATACCAATTTCGACGGGCAACTTTACTTATAGTAGTAATTAAATAATAAATAATAATCTGCTTATGAATTATTTTCTGAATGTTCTTCTCAAACATAATAATATACCCAACCAACTATAAAGATGATATTATTATATAATATTTTACATTTCATCCCTATCCCATTCAGAAATATAGGAATAGGAAGGTTCGATTTTGGCTATAGTTGGCCTATCTACGCAATTAACGCTACTTGTGGTTGTATAAGAGCGTAACAAATGCAAACCGTAGATGAAAATATACATCATATTTAATGCGTGTGCGAGAAAGGTAAATGTTAGTGATCAGATCGGAAATAATCCCCGAATTGTCATAACCGGCGCGACTAACACACGTTAGCGCCATATACGCTCCAGCCCGGAATCACAATTACGCCAGCCATGTTGTGACGTAGCGCGCCGCCAGTGCTGCGATCTACATGTCGATTTGGTGCCCAATAGTGCGTTGTGCGAAGTTCACCCTTGGAATTGTATAAATGATGAGCTATATGTCCTAAATTTCACCGACAGTGTTGTCTCGAGCGCTAAGCGCTGGACTCTGATTCAGGAGGTCCCGGTTTTGGATCCCGTCGAGACCAGCAATCCTGACTGTAGGTTTTTCCAAGGTTTTCCTCAGTTGTTAATGCGAATGCAAGGGATTGAGTCCTCTTAAATAGCCCCCGGACATCCCTTCACAATTGTCCTATCCGCAATATACCTATAGTCACCTGAAGATGATCACACCGGTTAAATCTGATGTGTATACCCTACAGCGGGCATCCTATAAAAATATATTTATACAAAGTTGAGACTTGGCAAAATTGTGAATGCATACTTTATTATTCCACTGTTTTGTTCTCATATAGCAACCCAGGTCAAACCCAAGACAATGTCGTTTTCACAAACGAGGGCTACCGGTTTGCCTATCAATGGTTTATCAGTGGTTTGGGTTCATGGGCTATATCGTTGGATTGAATCGATTAAGGCTATTCCAGAGCACTCTTACAGATGTTTTGCAAGTCAACAGAAAATGGCTAAAAGTTGGTTGGATGAAAGATGAACTTGAATAAAAAAGGGGGAAAAAAAATAACTTTTTTTGGACGGGACAAAAGCTCTATTTAACTTTTTTTTGGACGGGACAAAAGCTCTATTTTGGCCAAAATATGCAAATTTTGGTTCATTACGGAAATGAATGTTTTAGATGCAATATTTAATTTTTAGCTATGATTTTTTTTTATTGCTTCAACACACCTTTGTCTCTGGACTGAGTATAAGGGAAAAGAATTTTCTGAAATAATGTTCGATGTACGATTTTTTTGTCACATGGTACAAAAAAGAGTTTTGAACCGGAACACGAAAAAAATCGTTCATCAAAAGTTATTTCATAAAATTAGTTTCCCTTGTACTCAGTCCAGAGACAAAGGTGTGTTGAAGCAATAAAAAAAAAATCATAGCTAAAAATTAAATATTGCATCTAAAACATTCATTTCCGTAATGAACCAAAATTTGCATATTTTGGCCAAAATAGAGCTTTTGTCCCGTCCAAAAAAAAAGTTATTTTTTTCCCTTTTTTATTCAAGTTCATCTTTCATCCAACCAACTTTAAGCCATTTTCTGTTAACTTTCAAAATATCGGTAAGAGCCTTAACATGTATATTATATCTCTCTCGAGTAAGATATTTAAGCGAGAAGATTTAATAATAATTATGTTCTATAACTTGTGTGTGTTGTATAACTTGTGTAAGTCTGGTGATTTAGAGCAGTCACAATTCAAATAAGCAATTATTATTGTTGCTTTCACAATGTCTTAAGGGGTATTTAAACGCTAATCCAAAATCTCATATTTGATGTATGCTTATTAGAAATGAATTTAGCGAGAAAAAGAAAAAAATTGGGGTTACCACGACCCGGGAAAAAATTGCAGAACTTGGTTTTTTTCGAGCTAGGTCCTGTGACCTCCCACCCGTCTAGCTAGATCTACACCTCTCGTCAAGAGTATAGCCGGAATCTACACGGCTTGTACACCCTACCACCTAGTGAAGTCACGTCATAACCCTTGCCAACACCACTTTGCCCGTAAACCGACCAGCGCCAGAGTGTGAGTCACTCGTGATTCACTAAGTTGAATCACTTTTGGTCGGGGGGTTGTGTGGGTAAAGGTTACCCTGCCTCGTCCTATGGCTAACTCGTAGCTTGCCCTGCCACTAGCTCAAGTAGAGACGAAACTAAAACCGGTAAAATAAAGTGTGAGAACAGCAAACCTAGCAAACACCTTGCCAGAGTACACCAACAGATTGGCTCAGCACCGCCTAGCACCCTACCCAATGGGGGTAGATTGCTAGCCTTACCATGCGTGCTAGCGGCGAGCCACGCCGGTCGCCGGAACCCTGCTGCTCGTTCTGGGGCCTCGGACGCTCCTGCTTAAGAGTATTCACGAGACAGCCTTTGGGGTACGCCGTGCAGATACTTCGCCGGAAGGTGTTTTTTCGTATTGTTTTCAAAGATAGACCATTGAAAAAATTCAACAACCTACACATTTGATTGATCTAGAGAACTACTGTTAAATAATGTTGATAAGAGTTATGTGAACCAGTGAAAAAAATAAAAAACTGAATAAATTTTGATGCTTATGGCGGACTATGAACAATGGCACACGATTTTAAAACAGTACTTCTCTCGATCATGGCATCCTTAACGATCTTGCAAGAAGAAAAATACATTTTTATCAAAACTCGGGGAAATATTACCTTCCGGAAAGCACAGAAATTTGATCCGACAGTGATTACTACTAGCGCTTGCTGATGTAGTGCGTACAGAAACTGAACTGCCTTGGTAGAGCTTGGAGGAAGCAGGCGCCAGCCGACCACGGGGGGTATTTGATGGTTAATCCTTGCCCAGAGAAGGGTTCCAACTGAACAATGCTTCAGAGTGCTTGGTAGCAAAGTGAACCCCATTGTGCAAAAGACAAATACCATCTCTAAACTTAAAGTGTAGTTGATAAGCCTGATCTCGATTATAATAAATCATTGTCTTATTTACATTTTTCTAAGCATTTTCGTTTTTTTGGCGAAGTGTTTAGCTTAGTTTTATAGGAAATATCCGACTAAATCATATCAAATGATTATGTTATTTGTTTTGCAATTCCGCTTAGAATTGAGCTACAACTTCGATTTAAAAAGATTTTAGGTCTTGTTTTGACTTCATGAATTGAATGAACTATCATAATAATCACTAAATTTAAAAAAATGAGACGATTTAACTATCACTTATACAAGAGACCCCACACCTGTCATCCCATTTCATCTTGGATTTAAAATTGTAAACCTGGGTAAATTGTCGTAAAATACCTCTATTATATTCGTCACGCGCCTCTCCATCCTTTCAACTTCAAGACGAATTCTTTTTGAAAGGGTTGGGTTTTTGGTGTATTGTGTAAAACTCAATCACTCGCCAGTAATGTAACTAATATTATTTCAACAATAACACGCAAGTAATGAATCGAACAAAAATTATTTCAATCATATCATTTAATTGATGAGTCGAGTAAAAATTATACTACACACACTGTCTAGCCTGCTTTTTTCCGGTTATCTGAGTTTTTGAAAGGCGATTTTTGCATCAGTTTCATCCAAAAAATAGTTCAAAATCAACAGCGACCAATGATGTTTACAACAAAAATTCAATCAGTTCTTATTTCAGGTTAGTAAAGAAGTTATTCATCCAGAGTACATAGATGCACTAGCTCCCCCTCCCCATCACATGAAAAATTAAACAGAATAAATTTGTTATTATTAATTATTATTAATTGTTTTTATTAGTATTAATATTATATATTGGCTGCACATTGAACAAACTCTGTAAAAACCAGAGCTAACATATTATATGGGCATGTGTCAAGTACGCCCTGCTTCCATGTATGATGACTATTTCGTAGATTCCTTTCTGTTGTTTACGGTAATGGCCGATTCTCTGTCGTATTACCGCCGTATTACCGCGTGAATGTATAATGTTTTACTTTTCAATGTGTACTGTGCCACACCGCCGTGACAATTATTATTGTTTACAATTCGATGTGTACTGTGCCAACACCGCCGTGATAATTTATAATTGTTTACTTTCTAATGGTACTGTGCCACACCGCCGTGACAATTATTATGATTCACAATTTAATTCAAACTTCATGACTAGCATAAATAAACTAGGTTTACTCATTTAAAATTTCCGTTAGTTTGTCTCATCCGTTGTCAAAATCACCAAAAGTTTTAGTAGCATTTTTCCATGCTAATCTGGCCTTCGCTGCGCAGTATTTAAATCCTGTGATCTTTTATGCTTTTTATTTCGAGAAAATATGTTTTTATCAAAAAACAACAAATATCATGTTGCTATCTAAAATAAAACATCTTGTGACGAATAATACGGTCGCCTAAGACTGATTTCTTTACCCATAAATTTAGTCAAACAAAATTATAACAATTTTACAGCATGTCACTGAAAAGATGCGATATAATGAGGGTCTGTGAGCTGGGCCGACCGATAGCAGGTTATTGAATACCAGAGGCTTTGTCCGCATTTCCTGTGAAGGCTGTTGGCAAGGGTTGTGGGGTGAGGCCAGACACAGCCCAACCCAACTGACGGTCGAAATGGAATCTGCTTTACCTGCAACCCGACCAATTCTCTTTCTTTTCCCAGGTCTGAAATACTCTTAAACTTGGTCAGCCGCCGTGATTCGGCTTGGCGCGGACGCAAGGTCCTTGGTGAATTAAAATGCCTGCGAATTGCGGGGAGGCAAGGAGCAAACATGCACTACTTGAGAAAGAAGCTGTGTGCTTTTAGTGGATATTTACTTAGAGGAGAGCATGGATAGTTGGTAGAGGAAGCAAGCCAACGCTAGCGACCGCCGCGAGACGGACCAACATCGAAACGAGGCAAACCACGTGACTGAGGTCAAGGCGGCGCGGTAATTCAATGAGTCTGCATAGGAACGGTGCACATTGGCTTTATTGTAACGCAAATACTTGAACATTTTCGATGCATGCATTCATTTACACTGTCTACAAGTGTGTATCAGTACATACAATAATTAATTCCTAAATAATAAATAAAATAAGACTCAGATAGCCTTTCAAAGTGAGATAAACAGTTGGATAAACCTTTCAAATTAGCTTTTCCCCCACTGAAAATCAGTTTTTTGACTGAGTGGGTAGATCCTAAAGTCTAATTACGAATATATTTATTTATTTAAATAGGCCTATACACTTTCTTGCTTTCTTCTTCTATTTCTTTTCCACTATAACAATTTATGAAGTACCCATATGAACACATTTATTATTATAATCACATTCCCAGTATCATCATCAGGTAACACTTATTGTTAACGTTGATGATTGGCACTATTGGGTACTCAATGCTGAGTGGAATTTACTTCTGATGTAATAACTTTATTGATTAAGTAAAAATTTACTATTAGAAAATATTCCTTGACAACTCCTATAATATGAAGGCAAATAAAATACAAATACAAACCAAAACAGCTAATATTTACTTAAAAGGGCTATTACCTCAAAATTAAAAAATTATATTTATAACTGTGATTTTACACGAATATTTCAATTTTCTTGAAACAGAAATTTGCAAAAATTATTGTCTTGGAGATTTTCTTAAATTGGCTTGAACCTGCTTCTTTTTAGGGCGCGACTCTAAGGAGCGGCCTTAAAGGTTTGAGCGAAAGTTTATATATGTATGTATCCGTGCACATTTGGAGCGCGTCAAGACCTATGCATTTATTTGAGGTAGAAGATATTAACCAATGTAAACGAAACTTTACAGGCATTATCTCAAAAGAACACTGAATCACTCCTTAAAAGTTCATACTTCTGTGACGGGCGTAAGTGTTCCTAAATGCAAGTTTAGTCAGCCGTAAAATTTTGACATTTTACACATCTCGATAGTTTTCCATCAAAAGTCTGCTATTAATTTTGCGTTATTACAACGAAACTTACATACCTGAAGCTTCGATTGTTTGTTAATATAATACTACCAAAAAACAAATTCATGACGTCATTAGTTGAGAACCCACGTGTGACAGAAATTTGTCAGATCCGTGTACATTTAGCGCGCGTCAAGACCTACACATTTATTTGAGGTAGAAGATATTTACCGATGTAAACGAAACTTCACAGGCATGATCCCAAAAGAACCCCGCATCACTCCTTAAAATTTTATACATTTGTGTGGGGCATAAGTGTTCTAAATGCAAGTTTAATTTACTTATTATTTTTCAGAACCGTGTACAATTAGCGCGCATCAAGACCTACTCATTTATTTGAGGTAGAAAATATTAACCGATGTAAACGAAACTTTACAGGCATGATTCTAAACAAAAACTGCATCACTCCTTAAAATTTCATACTTTTGTGAGGGACATAAGTGTTATAAAATGCAAGTTTAATTTTCTTATTTTTTTATATCCGTGTAGGTACATTAAGCGCACGTCAAGACCTTCGCATTTATTTGAGGTAGAAGATATTAATCAATGTAAACGAAACTTTACAGGCATAAACCTAAAATAACCCTGCATCACTCCTGAAAATTTCATACTTTTGCGAGGGTCATAAGTGTTCTTTAATGCAAGTTTGATTTACGGAGTGCTTTGAGATTTTTCAGCGCGGGAAGACAAATGAATTTATTTGAAGAAGAAGGTTGAAACATTTAACAACGAGATTTAGCATGGAGGTTTTCAGTACTGTATTTAATCTGCGTGTAAATTTGCAATGTTATTGGTTGAAAAGAAAAGTCATATTATTATTCCGAGTATGATTTTTGCGGCGCTACTATTAAGCATGTCATGATAAATGTATATTATTATTTACTACAATTCAGAAATTAAAAAAGTCCGCCCCAACCGGGAATAGAACCACGGATCTCCCGCATTCCAGACAGGCGTCTTAACCACTAGACCATCAGGACGGGTACATTCTAACCTCTGAATTGTAGTTGAATTATACATCTGAATTTTTAATTTCTGAATTGTAGTAAATAATAAGAATTACATCTACGGGAGTGTTTCCCGATTAACCAAATCGAGAAATAAATGAATATATTTTGGATATAAAATAATCTCCTATATTATTTGATATTAGAAAGAAGGTAATCACTAGTGTGATTTAATTGCTGTAATTTGCAATGTTATTGATTTTGAAAAGTTAACGGTCTATTTTCCAAAAATATCAATAACTTTTGCCAATAGATGCCTCTCGCGTCGATTTTACTCCAGCGCAACCTAGTTGCGTTTTCGAGCACCGAAGCAGCAGATATCTTCTGTACCGACCCTACCTCTACAGACCAGACATGGCGACAGAAAAGATGAATAGGGAGGTTGACAGAAGAAGTCTGACAACCTCATTAAAATTCTTGTTTCTTTCAATAACCCTTCGTCCAGCTCACTGCCTTGTCTATTGTATACGCCAAATCGGCGAGCGCTGACCGACAAGAAAATTCCTGTCTTAATAAACACATATTTTTTATAATTACTAATTTATGAAATTACATATGAGATCAGCAACTCTAACTCGTACACATTGCAAAATGTTTTTAATCGAATCTCTACGACGAAAATTGGCATTTCACATCAAATAGGATGTCGAAAGTTAGAATACTAATTTTGGTCCTAGAACTTCGATTAAAAACATTTTCCAATGTGTAGGAGTTGCTGATCTCATATATAATTTCACAAATTAGTAATTATAAAAAATACGTGTTTAATAAGACAGGAATGTTCTTGATGGTCAGTGCGCGCCGGCTATTCGGCATACAATAGAAGAGCATCTACTCAAAAGGTTCATGTTCTTGAAAGCCAATTCAAAGAGTGATATGGGGCTTATTCTTTGACGCAGCTGCACGCTACCCCTGCCACCGAACCTCGGCCCTGTGGACGGAAGCAATGGAGTTGAATAGAACTTGAAAGGGTGGCTTGAATTTCATAATTCACCTGTCATTGTTTACTATCGCTTGTGCATAAAACATATTAATATGAGGGAAATTGTTGCATTTTCCGAAGAAAATCGTACACAATATAGTAAATACGATTGAAGCTAGCTTTTGAATTAAAATTTTCAGGCAAAATTTGACTATTTGTCTTACACAAACCCCATGTGTGTCTCCCTTTGAATACACATGTTACGTGATGTCCAGGAGAGAAACAAAAGAACCACAACAAACGTTGCATCCTTGGTATTATACCTCTCTAAGCTTAGTACTTAGTAAGCGACGTGTAATAAAATTAAAAATGGTAATGACAACTTGATAATAAGCTACAATAATTCAATCAATAAAACGGATTGCAGAGCGCGTGATACAATTTCATTATCAACAACAAGACCTAATAATTACCTCTTTTCATCAGAACTAATTAGCCGTATGTCAATAACTGTGCATTATCTCCGTATTCGTTCCTAAGTTGGGATGCTGCCGTGCCGTCTGTTCTATGAGAGGGCAAACAACATCGCGTGAAATGAATGAAAAATATTGCCAAACATAGAATCGATTTATGGCATATTATATTTTAGTCTTGTGTGTAATTGTCGCTTACCCCGGTATAAAATCTGGAAGTATAATTCTTCTTGCTATAAGTATTATTTTTCTTATTTCATGACGAACGATACGCCTTAGAATTCGTCACATGTAAATATATTGTTGTCTGAAAAACCTTTTGTAAATCCAATGACACGCTTGACCAGAATACTATATTCCCATGCCTGCATAAGATCATTGGCATAGCGAAAAAAAATTATGTGTTTATTTTATAAAGTATGCGAGTATCAGGTACTCAATCGACTCATTACGTAATCTAATTAAATTTGAAGAAAAATTTGTTACAAACGTAACGAGGTAGTAATTTAAGTAGGCCTAGTTTAGCGGGCTAATTCCCCCCCCCCCATGCCAATTAAAACTTCACTTTTGAAAGACATTAGATAGACAGCCGCCTGCCAATTGTACGACCACTACCAGAACTCACGTAGGCCCTATGAGAGTTATACTTTTTACGGTTGTCATTTCAATATAGGCCCACTATTATTGTATTTAATTTTAATTCATTATTTGGTTGTTTGACATTATTAATCCATGTGATAAGGTACGGAATTTATCACCCAACGATTGAAATCACTTTACAAATATCTTGTTCATGTATTGTTTACAGAATAGTTATTAATTATATGAGAATTATAACCGTCGTATTATTACAAGGCATACTGTTATAATATTGAGTTTTTCGCGAATCATTTTCAGATTTTCCTAATAGCTTCTCGGCGCCGGCTTTCTTACTACGCAGCCGACGGCAACCGCGGACGTTCGTGAAACGTTAATCCGTCCCCAAATGTATTATAATTTTGGTCACGAGGTTTCACTTATCAAAACGAGACTGAAAGCTGCAAAAACTTCCACGTAAATAAAGTTTGTTTTGGTCATCCACTCACAATACATCCATTGTTTAATTCTGTCCAGTTTTGTACTTCTTACTATTTATGTAACCGATTATTGTATACATTCACGGAAGAAGAATATATTATCAGAAATTGCTAATTAGTTTTCACACTTTGAGTTTTGAACCGAAATAAGTTTCAGTTCACCCAAATATGGTTTATCATGAGCATCTTGCGTGCTAGTGCGGAGTGCGAGTGCATGTGAGAGCGTGTGTTTGCTTTTAGTTTAGTTGTGTATTTGTTGGAGTGCACTAAAAATTATTTACTGAATTTGGTGTTAGACCAGTCGGGATGTGGGCCAGCGATATGTGAACATATTGAAAAGTAATTGTGACTATTCAAATTTCTTTACTCATATCAATATACCTAATCGCTGTAAATTATTTTTATTTTATCATTTATATCAAAAGACATGCGATTCAAACGATTGTATTTCTAAAATTGTATCATATCATTTATAATAATTGTAATTATTTTTCTTTCTTTACTCAAGTCAATATAATCAATGAATTTACTATCATTTCTTCACTTATATCAAGAGACATGGTATTTCATTAAAAGTAATCCTTTATAATTTGATTGAATGTTGATCATATTTGGAAGGGGAGCATCCCAACTGACCGTATTCTCAACTGGCCGTAGACTCAATTGACCGTAGATTTAACGGCCGAGTCTCGACTGACCGTAGTCTTCAACTGACCGTCCTTTTTTAGGAGAATTCAATTGACCGTATTCTCAATTGACCGTCTTCCCGATTGACCATCTTCTCGTTGGCCTCGTATTCTTAACTGACCAACTTTTATGAGGAAGACCAATTGGCCGAGTCTCAATTGACCGTCTTCTCGATGACCGTAGTCTCAACTGACCGTCTTTTAAGTACCGCCTTCGAAGGCTGGACACGGATATGATTGGTTGATGTCATTAGCCATACCCAGCGTGGCATTTCCATAGCCGCCGTCTCAATTGACCGTCTTTTGAAGGGTGGACAGGGCACATATATGATTCGCTTATGTCAATAGCCATATCGTCGTTACCATAGAGCCCTAATTGCCTTGTCAAGATACACTGTAAAATTACAATACATGTAGTTGCGCGCGGCACCCGAGACCGTTATCATGAAAATCAATGCATTATTTTTCACACTAAAAGTCATTAAAGCAAATCATAAACCTGTGAAAAGGTGATACAAACATAAAAGGACGGTATGTACCCAAAGTTAGGTCAATGACCCATCAGGCGTACGTTTAAATGACTACATTTACATATATATAGATTTATCTAGGTTGTAGACCATAGGACACACACATAACAAAAACTTGTAGAAATACAGCCAAACCTTACACACTCAAAAGGAATGAGATTAAAAAAGGGCCAAGCTCATCTAACCCTTCCACATTTGCGCATTCTTAACTCATAAACGTAGTGTCCCTAACAGCATCCTCGAAAAGCTTGGCAAAATAGAATTTGCGATTATTAATTTAAACGTAATAGTTTATCCAAGTTCTTTTTTTCTAATTAATTTAAACGTAAACATGCAAATTCTATTTTGCCAAGCTTTTCGAGGATGCTGTTATGGGACACTGTACGTTTATGAATTAAGAATGCGCAAATGTGGAAGGGTAGATGAGCTTGGCCCTTTTTTTAATCTCATTCCTTTTGAGTGTGTAAGGTTTGGCTGTATTTCTACAAGTTTTTGTTATGTGTGTGATCTCATTACTTTTTCAAGTTCCATTACAAAATTATTTGTTAAAATATAATATTTTTATCAAAGTTGATTTAATTTTTATTGGTATTAGCAATAACAATAGGATGTAAAATATCTAGGCCCGGATTCATGTACATCCTGGGTATAGGTGGTATAACCATGGTATAACGACGGTAATAAGGACTGGTTAAGTCTAGGCAACTCACATCCAATTAAAACTTTCCCATGTAACAACAAACGCACAACTAATGTTATTTTACACCTATTTCACTGCATCCACAGCCATGTAAATCATCAGATAATCAAAAGAATATTGAAAATTTTCACCATCTTTTGTTTTACATTTTCATTAAAAGTGACAGGAGATTGCGTGAGTTTATTAGACGAGTGAGCGCAGCGAACGTAGTCTACAACGCTACTCGATCGGTCCTTGGTCGTGATTAATTCTGTTTGTTAAATGTTAAATGTTAAATGTATGTTAAATGTCTGTCTGTCCGGTCCCATACGGCCGAACGGCCAAATAGACTGAGCTGAAATTTCAAACAGACATCCGTGACCAGGTAACTGAGAACTGCTAACAAAATGAGCACAATCTGTTGTGATTTAAACCTGCAAGAAATAAAAAACTGGAAAATACGTTGAAATGCATAGGAATTATTTTAACGACAATGATTTTCATTTTGAAATAATATTTTTTGTTTGTTATTTACCTGGCTGTGAAATGCCGTGTCCAAGGTTAATCGAATGTTGGACGTCAAGGTACCCCCAAATTCAGCTCGTAGATTGAGTAAACCTTGCAATATTTTTCACGTATTTCGTACTGGCTATGTTTCCATAGTATTGTCACAGATGATGGACTACACTGCGGTTTATATGCATTTCAAAACATGTTAAATAATTTAAAAAATACAATCCAGAAATTACAAAATCTTTCCCGAGCATTGAACCCACGTCTCCCACATTTCGGCTATAAGGGCGCTTTAGCCAACTTGACTAGGAACACACCAAAGTCGTTGTAAGACGAGTGGAGCGAGTCATGTGTTGAGTACACGGCAACATTTGCATTTAAGTTTGATAATTATATAGGTATAAATAATAGGGTTTTAAGTTTAGGCAAATGGTAATATTTAAAAACGTGGTGGGTGGAACTCAAATACAGCAACGTCCTCGTCGTGAGTTCCGGATACTGGAAATATTATAATATGTTTATATCATTTCTTGCTAATGGGTCAAACAAATCCAATATACAATCTTGATTATGCATTATGCAATATGGCGCATTATGGCATTTCGTTTTACGTGTCGTTACACCGACTAAACTTAAATTCCTATCATTTATACGCAATATCTATCAACTCAAATGCAAACATCGGCCCATAAGCATGGAAGATTTTAACTCCCCGAAATTGGATGCGAGCTCTGGCGTTCGTTTCGGGGACCTATCCTCCTTGCCTTGACCACCACCCCAACGACGACGACCAAGACAACACGAAAATGATCAAAAACAATGTCGACCATGATATGAGAACCCCCCTTTCCTCCCCCTACCCGTGGCTGGTTCTGACCAGCACGGGACTTTCCTCCCACATCCCCTAGGCTAGAGTGGCGCATTAGGACTTAACGGTTAGCCTTAGATAGGGGGAGGAAAGAAAATGTTACCGGGTACTCAACACATGGCTCACTCACTCGTCCAACAACGACTTTGGCGTTTCCCTAGTTAAAAAAAAAAGAAAAGGCTTATTATTGCCGTAAATTTTGGAATAGCCTAGGACTATCATACCATTGTTTATCTGCATTAGGCTTTTAGTAATCAAAACCGGTTATTTGTGCTGAAAGTGTGTCAGAAAAAGGTTGTGCTGGCCTAGGGTTGGCTAAGAAAGGCCTAGGGCTTGTCAAACATGTAATGTAAGTACTTATTTTATCTAGTCCATAGCCTAATGGAACTTTAGACCTACACTGTTGTATTATAAATAATTTTCTACATCTGGGCCTAGGCCAGGGACGGTTTCTGATTTGTTTTATGAGAGTATAATGACACTTTTTCTCGTTCCACACAAAGAAGAAAAATTTAAAATGTCCGCTATTTGTTTACGTATCGCACTTTCCCGCCTAACTCTGCTTGTACCGTCAACAAGTGTCAAGTAACTATAGTTACTTGTTGATTGTATGCCTAGTGTATAAGGCTTATTTTAAAACCTTTATTTGGAAGCCTTCCAGCAAACTTTTTCAACTTTTTTTTTCAAAAGAGACTATATTACTATAACCTTAATGTCCATGTAAAATATGAACATTGTAGCCCCACCCGTCTGGTCAGAATCGCGGGCCGATTGAAACTGACGAATTAGATGTTAGCAGTAGCAGTAGCAGTAGCAGTAGCAGTAGCAGTAGCAGTAGCTCACATCCTTAAAGTGATTTTGAGCATGTTTCAAGCCATTTTTTCACCAAGAAGGAATAATCGTACCCCAATAAAATTTGGCATGTGTTGTCAGGTACCTAAATCCCCTCGATTGTGATAGTTTTCAAGTTCACATCACGTTACATGACGGCTGGGTAACACCTCGAAATCACACCAACTCTGCTTGGTGTATAAGGTGCTTGAGTGTGTAGCGCACCGCGGCTTGGCTGCGGCGCCCTAACGGGCACCTAGATTACAAATAATCGAAATATTGTACCAAAATAAAAATAAATAAATATATTTCTGGCGCGCTACTATACCGGCACCAGAGTATAAGGATCTCAATATTTACCAAAAATGTAATCTAATTGTCAATAAAACATTAATTAGCAGCCCGTAATTGTTAAGCTTCGCAAACGCTTTTTCAGGCGCGTTGTTGGATGAGCGTAATTAAAAAAAACGAAAAAAAGCGTAAAATTGCGATTTTCACGAGAAATAATTTTTCGATTACGCTCAAATTTCAACGAATATATAAATTCATAAAATTAAAGTTCTGTGAAAAAATCATTACAATCGGATAAAGCATGTAGGTGTTATAAGCAGAAGAAATTTTAAAAATCGAAAAAAAATCGCAAAATTGCGATTTTCATGAGAAATAATATTTTGGTTACGCTCAAATTTCACACGTATATATTAATTTATAAAATAAAGGATCTGTGCAAAAATCATTACAATCAGATAAAGCATGTAGGTTTAATAAGTCGAAGAATTGTTTTAAAAATCAAAACAAAATCGCAAAATTGCGATTTTAATGAGAAATAATTTTTCGATTGCGCTCAAAAACGTGGCAATTCTAAGTTCAGAGATTTTGAAGGCCTCCAGAAATTTTATCGCAATTGGAGTATCGGTTTAGCCGGAACCGTGTTAACAGACACACAAAAATACAAACAGAAAAAAAACATTCCGGATTTTTTTCTCCATAGTGGTAGAATGGAATCTTCGTTTCGCTCGCTACGCTCATCCAATTGTTTGGGCTAGACGTCACATTTATGCAAACTAGCGCTGACCAAGACGGTGGGCTATGATGGGTGAAATGTGTATGATCATGAAATTACTGTTAAAACGTGCTGAATGATTACAGCAAAAAATATTAAATATAGTGCTGTTAAAATACATCTCTAGTACAGTAGGTCGTAAAACAAAGTATACAACCCTTACAAAAAAAATTCATCACCAATTCATAACCATTTAGCAACCATGGTTTACATAACCTTTTAGTAACCTTTTAATAACCATTTGTAATACCAATGATTAAAAAATATGACCAAATGGTTATCAATTGATAACCATTTGTAAACCACTGCTCAGTAAGTTTGTAAACCAACTAATAACCATTTGATAACCAACTAGTAACCATTTGATAACCAACTGTAAACCAATTAATAACCATGGTTATATATAATAACCATTTGATAACCAACTGTAAACCATTTGATAACCAGCGGTAAGGAACACCAGCGCGATCTAGTAGTCACTCAAATAACCAAAAAAATGGAATCAAATTTCCTAAAAATAAGTACTTTCAACGACTTAGGGACTTCAATTTACACATGTACACACTAAGTAACAGATACACATTATATGGAAGAAGTTTGAGATGGTTAAATTTTATTGGTATCTATCGGACTCGATCCTGGACTCCTTCCTCCATAGCTCGACGCTCTCTCCAAGTGGCCACGGAACCTGTGTCAGTGTGAGCGCGCAGGCTAGCTCATAAGGTATAGGGCCACGCGCTTGTATCGTATACTGCAGAATGCAGAAAAACAAAACCTTTTCTGTATAATGTTACAATGAGTTTGTTAACTTGAAATCTGCTTTTCTTATTTGTGAATTGTGACCTCTTCTCAAACTAATATTGTGTTGTAGCAAGAATGAAGAGCTAGCTTTCCATGTTTTATGGAATGATCTTGACAGTGTCTAAGACATTGCTTTTGAGGAAAATCTTCACCATTATGTAATTAAATATTAGAAAGGAGTTTTTAAGGCTATTGTAACACCTCTGGGCGATAATTTGAAAGTCGAAGAAACATGTCTGAAAAGTTTGCTGAATAAAAGAAGGCCTTTAAAATAACAGAACAAAAATTGTGAATTTTTTGGGCGGGACATAACCTCACTATTGAAAATTATATTTAGATTTTGGGACAATAGTGTACACAACAAATCTAGTTCAAAATTGAATTTTGAGAATCAGTTTTCTGGACATAGTTTCTAAACACCTTGAGCTATAACCTAAGCTATAGCTAAGATAGTTTTTTGAAATAACAGTTGTGGTGTACGATTTTTTTGTCAAACGGTACAAAACTGAAAAAAAACTCGTATTTGTACCGTTTGACAAAAAAAATCGTACACCACAACTGTTATTTTCAGAAAACTATATTAGCTATAGCTTAAGTTATAGCTAAAGATGTTTAGAAACTATGTCCAGAAAACCGATTCTCAAAATTTAATTTTGAACTAGATTTGATGTGTACACTATTGTCTAAAAATCTAAATATAATTATTTCCAGTAGTGAGGTTATGTCCCGCCCAAAAAAATTCACATTTTTCCCCCTGTTATTTTAAAGGACTTCTTTCATTCAGCAAACTTTTCAGGCATGTTTCTTCGACTTTCAAATTATCGGCCAGAGGTGGTACAATAGCCAAGCCTGCTTTCAGGACATAGGCCTACTCGTTTAATGATAAACAAAACTGATAGCTCAATTGGAAGAGCATCGGTCATGTAAGCCGGAGGTTCTGGGTTCGAGCCAGTCGGGGCCAATTTTTACGATAATTGCTATCATTAAACAAGTAAATTATTCTTATGAAATAAACTATTTTAATAATGTTATGCTGTGCTAGAAAATAATTAGACCTAGAGGTTTGTGTATTTTGACAAAAAATAATGACTTTCTAGCTTATGCCATTATTACACAGTGCAAAATAGGCCTACAGCTTTTGTGTTTTATTTAAAAATTGCATGCATTGCAGGTGACCATATAAATATATATTTTGTCAAATTAACAACATATATTGATAGTAGGGCCTATATTGATAAGGCTTGTATATGTTCTTCATGTTATTGTAAACCAATTAATAACCATGGTTGCCAATTTGGTGACTAATATCCATGGTTTGTATTTGGTTATGTATTGGTTATGAGATTCTCAGAAAAAAGTAATAACCAACTAATAACCATGGTGACCATTTGGTTATTACTAGTTGAGGTTTACAAATGGTTATCAAATGGTTATTAAAAGATTTATAATAACCATGGTTGTCAATTGGTGATGTTCTGGTTTGCAATAGGTTATCAAATGGTTATCATCCATTTCACAAGCCTCTTTGGTGGTTATTAGTGGTTTACAAATGGTTATCAATTGGTTATTATGGTTTACAAGAAGTTATTATTTGGTTATCAATTGGTGATGAGTATTTTTAGTAAGGGAAGTGCTGTAAAAGTTCAAATCAAAAATAAATTGTTCAAGAACACATAGGGTCTACTGGAACTTGCCGTTAATCTAACAGCATTTTATATGCTTTAAAATTACGTTCATTGGCCGCATTTATTTATTTTATTTATTAGGCATGACTTCGATAAGCCCGGGTAGCCAAGAATGTGGTGGGAATCTCCCACATCCTACCCGACTAAATTGGAAATAGGGCCCGATATTGATTGATTTATTTAAAGTCTATCCTTTTCAGTTAAACACTGATTTACAATGGAGGACAACTAAGTAAATCGAAATTCATGAATACAGACACAATTATGAACTATTAAATCAAGTTTGAAATAGTACTAACATTACAACAACAATGCATTAAAGACGATAATTTTGGAAAACATAAGATTTGCTGTAAATAAACAGCATGTTGTTCCCTACAGAAGGACCGTGAAAGACATAACATTTTCAGCCAAAAAATTCATCTAAAGTATATATTATCTAGATTTCATTAGTCGGAAATCACTCCACTCCAGTGAGGGCGAATGATTTCTATAACATCTGGCATAGTGTGATTTCTATAACATCTGGCATAGTGTCCGCCATCATAAAATATTATTACTTAAAATATTGTCACTCTTAGACCCTACTGGTTGGTACATTCGAAAAATAATATGTTGAACCATCTATTCAGTCACATATATATTTCAAAATTATACTTGGCGACCCATCCCTCACAGCTTAGTGTATAAAATGTTGTACCGAAAGTCAGTAAGTAGGCCTATTACTCTGATGGTAATAATATGTGGAAGGAATACCTTTACAATATGCAAAAAGGCCACGTCTCTTGGTCCGAGATCATATTGAAAGGCAGTAGCGTAAGTAGGAATTATTTCGGGGGAGGGGAGTTATTATCAGTGATTTTAATCGTTAAATAATTTATAGGTATACGCTCTTACCTGGGAAAAGTACATACTTTTGTACAATTGGGGTACCTGGGGGGAAGCCCCCCAGATACTGCTGGTCTGGAGCGCATGGCGCCAGATATTTTATGATTTATAAAAAAAAAAAATTAGTGGCTTTTACAGATTTTATAGAGTGCTATAATTTAGAGCTTTAATGAATAGAAAACCTCATTTCGCGTCCTCGAGTCTTGAGACCGCTACCCTGCTTCAAGTATCCTTATCCTCCTTTTGCCTTCCAATTTGTCTAACTTTATAAATCAGTAATCACTGTGTCAGGCTACAGAGGGCCACACTTGCCCTGCATTAGCCTTCCTGCCCTATGGGCAGGTAAAATTCAATTAAAATAAATAAATGTGTCAGCAGATAATTTGTAATTTTCTTTATTTTATATTAACATCGATGTAAACTAAGCTGAACTAAGCACCTTCGTGAAAATAAGAGCTGTCTACAAATTTATTACGAATTTCGGTGTGCTTTATAACAGATGTATGTGTAGTGAATTAAGTCTTACATGTATTGCATTATACATATACATTGGTGTGGAGGAAGTTTCGCGGGGGGTGGGGGGGGGTCTAAACGCTTTAACCCTCCCCCTAATTACGCCACTGAAGAAAGGTAACGAAGGGATGCCTGCAACCCGCAATACATAAACGTGAAAGAAGTTGCAGCACGCACAGGGAATCAAAACTGGCGTGGAGACGAGTTTAGGCGCTCAGATTTCTGTTTTTTTTTGGGGGGGGGGGGGTAAACGGTTTATAACACAGTTATCAAATTTCACACTAATGCTGGATAAATAATAATAAATAATAACTATGGAAACGCGAAAGGCGTTGTTAGACGAGTGAGTGAGCCATGTGTTGAGTACCCGATAACATTATTTTCTTCCCCCTAACTAAGGCCTCCCTAGCCTATCATAGGCTAGAGTGGCGCATTATGGCTTTACAGTTGACGCGCCCTTATACCAACTAACCTTAAAAACACTATTATTTATACGAATACAATTATCAAACTTAAATGGAAATGCTCCCGGGTATTCAACACATGACTCACTCCATGGGCGCCGGCAGGAATTTTGGTAGGGGGGCAAAAATGACAATTTGTACTTTCGTTGGGGAAGCACGGGGGTTTGGGGGGCGTAGCACACCAACAATAGCGCCGCAGGCGAAATTTTTGAAAATCATGTTTTTAGAATGCATTTGGTGGGTTTTAGAAAAAAAGTAGTGGGCTGAATACGATACCAAAATTATGTAATTTTTGTGCAGTCGATACTCGGAACTAGAAAACCACTAACGAGTCTAGATCGCTTGAAGCGAGCCAACCGAGCGTGATAAAAACTTCACTGCAACTTGACGGGGAGGTTATGAGTATAGTTTAGTAGGGTGTGACGAGTTCGGCTTGAAATTGGACTGAAGTAGATCAGCTTAGTTTTGTTGCTATACGCCTCGGACTAGATGAAACAGGTCCAGTGTAAGCCGGACTAGAACCCTTGGTAAACGCAGTGAGTGACTACAGTGTTGTCACTTGTCTGCATGATAGAACTAAATGTTCCTAATTGATAGAGATAAACTAGGAAAACGCTCAGTTGGACGCGTTGTTGAGCGAGCACCGGTACGTGCAACACGACCCGAGTACGACATTCCCATAATGTTACATACCAATAAGTCTTTAAGGTCTTGACCGATTTAGCTGAAAATTTGTAAAATAGGAGAGAATGGATAAAATCCACCGCCATCTAGAGGACCTTGACATCATTTCTTTGGGAAAACTATTTTACTCTTGATTTCTTCTAGGTGGCAGTACATAGTGACCAGAATTCTTGTGCGACTTTTCGTTGCCATGGTAACGTTACTTTTGTTAAAATGTAATTTCTATCTACACTACTTATCGGATCAAAATAAAATTAACATATTCGTGACCGGACGGACATTCTCAATGATTTGGCTACCTCAGATTTTGTCGCCGTTTAGTTTTTTAAAACAACTTTAGATTAACTTTAATGTAACTTGATAACTTTTTGAACGATTTTGCCACAAAACTAATGGCATTCAATCGGGAACGAAACTTGCGGATGGTCAAAATTTCAACTCGATCCGACCCTCCGTTCGAACCGCTATCATGAGCCAAAAAAGCTGTGCGACTTTCCGTTGCCATGGTAAAGGGACTTTGTTATAATGTAATTTCCATCTACACTATCGGATCAAAATAAAAATAACATATTCGTGATCGGACGGACATTCTAAATGATTTGGCCACCTCAGATTTTGTCGCCGTTTAGTTTGAAAAAAAAAACTTTCGATTAACTTTAATGTAACTTTTTAACTTTTTGAACGATTTTGCCACAAAACTATACAGCAACCCGCCTGGGTGGTATGTACATGTGTGCAAAATTTCAGGTCGATCAGAGAAACGGTGCGACCTGTATCGAAGCAGTAACAGAAAAAAAAAAAAAAAACAAAACAAAACAGACATTCGAGCCATAAGAGTCAAGTGGAGACGCTCGCTTCGCTCGCTCAAATAAAACTAGGAACACTCCGCTCCCGATCAGATCATTTAAATATATTAATATTATTAATATTAATTTTCAATTGAATTTCGGTCCACAAATACATTAATTTATATGTAAATAACGCACATCGCCGGTTAAAATTTGTTTTTCCTGAAATCCGGGGGGGCAAGCGCCCCCCCCCTCCCGGCGCCCATGATTCACTCACTCGTCTAACAACGACTTTGGCGTTTCCCTAGTCTAGTTGGCTAAAGCGCCCTTATAGACGAAATGTGGGAGACGTGGGTTCAATCCCTGGTCGGGAAAGATTTTGTAATTTCTGGATTGTATTTAAAAAATTATTAAACATGTTTTGAAATGCATATATCGCAGTGTAGTCCATCATCTGGGACAATACTATGGAAAACATAGCCAGTACGAAAAATGTGTAAATATTGCAAGGTTTACTCAATCTCCGAGCAGAATTTGGGGGTTCCTTGAGCGTGCAAGATTCCATACACATTGGTCACTGCCCTTACTAAAAATACTCATCACCAATTTGATAACCAAATAATAACTTCTTGTAAACCATAATAACCAATTGATAACCATTGTAAACCACTAATAACCACCAAAGAGGCTTGTGAAATGGATGATAACCAACTGTAAACCATTTAATAAACCATTTGATAACCTATTGCAAACCAGAACATCACCAATTGACAACCATGGTTATTATAAATCTTTTAATAACCATTTGATAACCATTTGTAAACCTCAACTGGTAATAACCAAATGGTCACCATGGTTATTAGTTGGTTATTACTTTTTTCTGAGAATCTCATAACCAATACATAACCAAATACAAACCATGGATATTAGTCACCAATTGGCAACCATGGTTATTAATTGGTTTACAATAACATGAAGAACATATACAAGCCTTATCAATATAGGCCCTACTATCAATATATGTTGTTAATTTGACAAAATATATATTTATATGGTCACCTGCAATGCATGCAATTTTTAAAATAAAGACAAACACAAAAGCTGTAGGCCTAGGCCTATTTTGCACTGTGTAATATGGCATAAGCTAGAAAGTCATTATTTTTTGTCAAAATACACAAACCTCTAGGTCTAATTATTTTCTAGCACAGCATAACATTATTAAACAGTTTATTTCATAAGAATAATTTACTTGTTTAATGATAGCAATTATCGTAAAAATTGGCCCCGACTGGGCTCGAACCCAGAACCTCCGGCTTACATGACCGATGCTCTTCCAATTGAGCTATCAGTTTTGTTTGTTATCATTAAACAGTAAAACCTATGTCCTGAAAGCAGGCTTGGCTATTGTACCACCTCTGGACGATAATTTGAAAGTCGAAGAAACATGCCTGAAAAGTTTGCTGAATGAAAGAAGGCCTTTAAAATAACAGGGGAAAAAAATGTGAATTGTTTTGGGCGGGACATAACCTCACTACTGGAAATAATTATTATTAGATTTTTAGACAATAGTGTACACATCAAATCTAGTTCAAAATTAAATTTTGAGAATCGGTTTTCTGGACATAGTTTATAAACACCTTTAGCTAGCTATAGCTAAAATAGTTTTTTGAAAATAACAGTTGGTGTACGATTTTTTTGTCAAACGGTACAAATACGAGTTTTTTTTCAGTTTTGTACCCTTTGACAAAAAAATCGTACACTACAACTGTTATTTTCAGAAAACTATTTTAGCTATAGCTTAAGTTATAGCTAAAGATGTTTAGAAAAATATGTCCAGAAAACCGATTCTCAAAATTCAATTTTGAACTAGATTTGTTGTGTACACTATTGTCCCAAAATCTAAATATAATTTCCAATAGTGAGGTTATGTCCCGCCAAAAAAAATCACAATTTTTGTTCTGTTTATTTTAAAGGCCTTCTTTCATTCAGCAAAACTTTCAGACATGTTTCTTCGACTTTCAAATTATCGCCCAGAGGTGTTACAATAGCCTTTAAAACTCTTTTCTAATATTTAATTACATAATGGTGAAGATTTTCCTCAAAAGCAATGTCTTAGACACTGTCAAGATCATTCCATAAAACATGGAAAGCTAGCTCTTCATTCTTGCTACAAACACAATATTAGTTTGAGAAGAGGTCACAATTGACAAATAAGAAAAGCAGATTTCAAGTAAACAAACTCA
This sequence comes from Sweltsa coloradensis, assembly GCA_024449915.1. Lineage (NCBI taxonomy): Eukaryota > Metazoa > Arthropoda > Insecta > Plecoptera > Chloroperlidae > Sweltsa > Sweltsa coloradensis. The sequence goes on from JAMZAV010001102.1 coordinate 261,674, forward strand.
TTGTAACATTATACAGAAAAGATTATGTTTTTCTGCATTCTGCAGTATACGATACAAAGCGCGTGGCCCTATACCTTATGAGCTAGCCTGCGCGCTCACACTGACACAGGTTCCGTGGCCACTTGGAGAGAGCGTCGAGCTATGGAGGAAGGAGTCCAGGGATCGAGGGCCGATAGATACCAATAAAATTTAACCATCTCAAACTTCTTCCATCTAAAGTGTATCTGTTACTTAGTATGTACATGTGTAAATTGATGTCCTCAAGTCGTTGAAAGTACTTATTTTTAGGAAATTTGATTCCTATTTTTGTTATTTGAGTGACTACTAGATCGCGCTGGTGTTTCCCTTTCCGCTGGTTATCAATTGGTTTACAGTTGGTTATCAAATGGTTATTATATATAAACCATGGTTATCAATTGGTTTACAGTTGGTTATCAAATGGTTATTAGTTGGTTATCAAATGGTTATTAGTTGGTTTACAAACTTACTGAGCAGTGGTTTACAAATGGTTATCAATTGATAACCATTTGGTCATATTTTGAAACATTGGTTTACAAATGGTTATTAAATGGTTACTAAAAGGTTATGTAAACCTTGGTTGCTAAATGGTTATCAATTGGTGATGAATATTTTTAGTAAGGGTGCATACAATCACAGCCCCAATGATACGATGAAAATGACTTCTTTAAAAACAAAAAATGTGTCGTTAAAATAAATCCTACAAATTTTAAGATTATTTTTAATTTATTATTTCTTGTACGTTTAAATCGCAACGGATTTTGATCATTTTGTTAGCACTTCTCAGTTACCTGGTCACGGATGTCAGTTTAAAATTCCAGCTCAAGAAGTATTTCTGAAGGGGTCGTAAGACCGAATTATTTTATTTTCAGAGTATGGACCACATCATCGAATAATACACACAACAAACAATCGCCACAAAACAAGACCGAAAATCGGTAAAATCTAAAGTAAGTTGTGATGAACGACCCGTCCTGCTAGTGCCACTACACCGAATTCTTCGGTCTTGCGGCATTTTGGGTGCTATGGATACCCGTGTCGAAAAAAAACAGTCTTGGGGCACATTAAGTCTTTCGGTATAAATAACGGTGCATTGCTGTTTGGGCAATACACACGTTCGATTAACTAGGAAAACGCTTAAGTCCCGCCGCGTTGATGGATGAGCGTTTTTGTAAGTTTTCAGTTTACGTAGGACCACTTTTCCTTTGCAAGTGCTTTTTGAATGCATTGTAGGTGATTGTTGTCGAGTTGCTATTGTTACATGTTAATTGTTATTACTAGTAAAACGCTTAAGTCCCAACGCGTTGTTGGATGAGCGTAATTGGTGCATTGAGCTGCCATGTGTTATGCGGATTTTCTGTTGTTCTGTGAAAAAATCAGACGAAGTCGATTTTTTTTTATTAAATTTAATTTAATAAACAATTAACTTAAATTTAATTTTTTTTTATTAACCGTAATTTTAAAAATGGAAAAAATAGTAATATTGAAATTGTCATAAGAAATAATTATTCCATTGCGCACAAATTTTACACGAATATATTAATTCATAAAATTAAGGCTCTGTGAAAAAATCATTACAATAGGATAAAGCAAGTAGGTGTTATAAGTCAGAGAATTATTTAAAAAAAAGAAAAAACAAGAAAAATTTCGATTTTAATGAGAAGTTTTTCGATTGCGCTCAAATTTCACACGAAAACCTTAATTCATAAAATTAAGGTTCTGTGAAAAAATCATTTAAATCGAATAAAGCAAGTAGGTGTTATAATTCAAGGAATTGTTTTAACTAGGAAAACGCTAAAGTCCCGCCGCGTTGATCGATGAGCGTTTTTGTAAGTTTTTGTTTGCGTGGGACCACTTTTCCTTTGCAAGTGCTTTGTGAATGCATTTGTAGGTGATGTTGTCGAGTTTCAAATGTTACTTTTTAATGGTTATTATAAACCTCAAAAAAACTCATATCAAAACCTTTCTTCTATGGATTCTGGCTAACTTTTTCAACTTTTTCTTTAATAAGGTACTACATCACCATAACCGTAATGTTCATGTGAAATATGAACGTTGTAGCCCCACCCGTTTGGTCAGAATCGGCCCAAATGTCACGAAAATATCGCACTAAAAATCGAAAAAAATCGTAAAAGTACGTTTATTTTATGGGTTCTGGTTAACTTTTTCAACATTTTTTTTCACAAGGTACTACATCACCATGACCTTAATGTCCATGTAAAATATGAACTTTGTAGCCCCACCCGTTTGGTCAGAATCGTCCCAAATGTCACGAAAATATCGCACTAAAAATCGAAAAAAATCGTAAAAGTGCGATATTCATGAGAAATATTTCTTCGATTGTACCCAAAAACGTGGCACGTCTAAGTTCAGAGATTTCAAAGGTCCTGTCAAATTTTCATCAAGATCGCTTATGCCGTTTGCCCGGAATCGTGCGAACAAACAGACAAAAAAACAAACAAAAAAAAAAAAAACAAACAAACAAACAAACAAAAAAACAACCGAGCTAAATTTTTTGAGGGGTCAGTGAAATTGAAGTTTTCGCTTCGCTCGCTACGCTCGCTACGCTCATCCAAAAATCGAAAAAATCGTAAAATTGTGATTTTCATGGGAAATAATTTTCCTATTGCGTTCAAAACCGTGGCAGTTCTAAGTTCAGAGATTTCGAAGGCCTCCTTAAAATTTCATCGCAATAATTGGAGTATCGGTTTAACCGGAATCGTGTTAACAGACACACCCAAAAAAATAAAAAAAATTCTCCAGTGTAGTGAAATGGAATCTTTGCTTCGCTCATCCAATAAACCTCAAAAAAACTCATATTAAAATTTTTATTTCTTTATTCTATAGATTCTGTCTAACTTTTTCAATTTTTTCTTTCAAAAGGTACTACATCACCATAACCTTAATGCCCATGTGAAATATGAACGTTGTAGCCCCACCCGTTTGGTCAGAATCGACCCAAATGTCACGAAAATATTGCACTAAAAATCGAAACAAAATCGTAAAAGTACGTTTATTCTATGGATTCTGCTTTACTTTTTTACTTTTTTTTCACAGGGTACTACATCAATATAATCTTAATGTCCGTGTAAAATATGAACTTTGTAGCCCCACCCGTTTGATCAGAATCGTCTCAAATGTCACGAAAATATTGCACTAAAAATCGAAAAAAAATCGTTAAAGTGCTATATTCATGAGAAATATTTCTTCGATTGTACCCAAAAACGTGGCACGTCTAAGTTCAATGATTTCGAAGGTCCCCTTTAATTTTCATCAAGATCGCTTATGCCGTTTCCCGGAATCGTGCGAACAAACAGAAAAAACGAGCTAAATTTTTGGGGTGGTTAGTGAAATTGAAGTCTTCGCTTCGCTCATCCAATAATTGTGTAATTAGTATGTTTTTTTTCAAACATAATAATATCATGTGGACATGGGAAGAGGTTGTTCAGGTTTTAGAAAGTCCTGAATTTGCTATGTTCCTTTTCAAATAATGTTTTTGTAACGGGATTGTTCAACTTCCGTGCGTACGCTAGGCAACCCCTTAGACACCTGAGAGTTGAAGGTAGTGGGATAAAGATGTCTAAAATTAGTGCAAAATGTGAAACAAGCGCGAAAATTTGCATACTGACTAATTTGAGTGTGCTGAATCCAAAAATTTATGGCCCCAAGATGAAATCCTAATATTTCTATGAGTAATTAATTTAATTAGATTAATCAATTAAATTAAGATAATCAGGATTTATTCATGTCTATGTGGTCAAGCGTGATATTTAATGAAAGAAAATAATGCATTCAACATTTTTGATTTGATAAAAGTGAAATTTAATTAATGGTAATTAATTAAATCGATCAATTAATAAAAAATCAAATATGTAAATTTAACACTACAATAAGATGAAAAGTTCGGTTAATTTGCATTTTCATAGTTACTTAGGTCTAAACCAACTGAAGTAATTTCGATATTAGTCACAATATTAAATCTTAGTTAAATTACTTAATTAGTTAATCAATCAATTATGTTTTTTGTTCTAAAACATATCATGTGACATATCAAACTGTAGCATTTTTCTTCAGCAAAATGTTTTTATGTATGTTATATAATTACAAAATTAATGTTCAATTCAGCTAATATTAATGAACAACAATTACAGAAATAATTCAAAACGTCGATTAACAGCTATCCTAAAGCGTAACATAGTTGTCAAAGAAAATTATTTTTCGTTTGCAGCATGATTAAATATAGGGCACATTAAAATAAATGGTGCTATTGTATGCAAACGGTACATTATTATTCACACCAAATTTATCAATTCACAATGCCATTAACAATGTGACAACCTCGGCGTGATTCCTTAAAGAACCATATTTTGTAACTTTATTTTGTAAGTTCACCCTTTGCACTATATTATTACCACTATCGAATAAAACATGATGGTTACACCACATTGCACATTGTCATCACACAATTACACATCACTCCTGGAGCACTTTCTGTCGCAGATACACAGATGAGAGCATAGAAAAGACGCTTTCACGCAAGAGCATTTAGGTCCGCAATTAATCTTGCAGCTACATCTTACTAGTTAACGGCATTGCGATGACACCTGCGAGTAGAAAACACAGAGTGTAATTACGAAAATTATATATGTTAATAATAACAGTCATTTTGAACCAGTACCAATATTTACTTCTGAAAGAACAGTCCACAACGGCTCGTACCCTGATTCCGTAGAGCGCAGCCCCAGTCAGTTGGTTCTGGAAGGATGGCAGCTTGAGCCAAGCATTGTCCCCAAACGTGTCCTGCTTGGGTGAGCAGCTCGCATTCCTGTTCTTTGAGGGCTGCTTGAGTTGGAGGATGTTTTTCTTAGCTTCAATTGTTTTTAGGGGCTCCATTACAACAACGAAGCTTTCGAGAATTGACAGTTGCGCATCAGATACTACTTCTGGAGCATTTGACAGTGAAGTAAACACGGGAGTGACTTCCTCGAATGGACTATATATCCATCACGGTTTTCTTGCCTTTCCCGGAGAATGACGACACTATGTCACAGCCACTGAACGCGTGCCAGAATGGCAAGCTGAACATTAGCTTCTCCCAAACTTTGCGCATACTGATGGCAGCGTTTATGCTTACCGACACCAAATTCATGCTAAAGTTCATCCACATTTAATTTATGATAAGCGTGCAGTGCTATAATGATCACGTCCGAATCTACAGTGCTTATCATTATATATATTATTTTATCCAATACCAGAAACTTGTACATTGTACATTGTTCTCCGCAGAGCGGCTAAGGGTGTAAGTGCAAGATCGTTTTCCTATCGGGGGTACACTTTGGCGGTCTTGCTTCACCCCCTTTGCCAACAGCACGTGGTGTTCACAGTGGTCACCACTCAAGTACTGACCACACCCGATGCTGCTTAACATCGGTGATCTATCGAGAACCGGTGTATTCAACATGGCAAGGCCGTCGGTAATTAAACAAACTTGAATGTTTTGCATGCAACAAAAGCCGGCCATCAGCTTCTACGTGAGTGCATGGATCAATTTAGGCTGTATAAATGGATTCATTGTTTGAAATCACGTGTATTCCGACAGTGCACACAGGAGTGGTCTGTTCACGAGATGCAGTTTCCACCAGTCGACGTGATAAGAAATTAAAAAGTTCCTCTTTGAAAGTATACGCACAGATATGTATAAGACATATATGAAGAAGTAAGCCTAAAAAAAATCAACCAGATTGCAGGGTGGGACGGGACACCGCATTAAAGTTCTTGCGAAAACTCCAATTCCACAAATGTCATCTTTTTAAATTTCATATTACGTCAACTGGTGGAAGTTGCATCTCGTGAACAGACCACTCTTGTGTGCACTGTTGGAATACATGTGATTTCTAACAACAACTCTATTGAACCTGCCGAAATTGATCCATGCACTCACGAAGAAGCTGATGGCCGGCTTCTGTTGTTTGCAAAACATTTAAGTTTGTTTAATTACCGATATATAATGATAAGCACTGTTGATTCGGACGTGCTCATTATAGCACTGTACACTTATCATAAATTAAATGTGGATGAACTTTGGATTGAATTTGGTGCAGGTAAGCATAAACACTACTTACCATGCCATGAGTATGCGCAAAGTTTGGGAGAAGCTAAATGTTCAGCCTTGCCATTCTGGCACGCGTTCAGTGGCTGTGACAACAGTGTCGTCATTCTCCGGGAAAGGCAAGAAAACCGTGATGGATATATGGTCTCATTTCGAGGAAGTCACTCCCGTGTTTACTGCACTGTCAAATGCTCAAGAAGTCGTATCTGATGTTCAACTGTCAATTCTCGAACTCTTCGTTGTCGTAATGTACGATCGCAGTTCATCTGCACAATCAGTGAATGATTGCCGAGTCACTAAAAAGAATTGAAGCTAAGAAAACATCCCTCCAACTCAAGCAGCCCTCAAAGAACATGGAATGCGAGCTGCTTACCAAGCAGGACACGTTTGGGACAATGCTTGGTTCAAGCTGCCATCCTTCCAGAACCACTGACTGGGGATGGCGCACTACCGAAACAGGCTATAAGACGTTGTGGACTGTTCTTCAGAAGTAAATATTGGTACTGGTTCAAAATGACTGTTATTATTAACATATATAATTTTCGTAATCACACTCTGTGTATTCTACTCGCAGGTGTCATCGCAATGCCGTTTACTAGTAAGATGTAGCTGCAAGATTAATTGCGGACCTAAATGCTCTTGCGTGAAAGCGTCTTTTCTATGCTCTCATCTGTGTATCTGCGACAGAAAGTGCTCCAGGAGTGATTGTGTAATTGTGTGATGACAATGTGCAATGTGGTGTAACCATCATGTTTTATTCGATACTGGTAATAATACAGTGCAAAGGGTGAACATACAAATAAGTTACAAAATATGGTTCTTTAAGGAATCACGCAAAGGTTGTCACATTGCAAATGGCATTGTGAATTGATAAATTTTGGTGTGAATAATAATGTACCGTTTGCATTCAATAGCATCATTTTAATTTTAATGTAGGTCCTATATTTTAATCACGCTGCAAACGAAAAATAATTACTTTGACAACTATGTTACGCTTTAGGATAGCTGTTAATCGATGTTTTAAATTATTTCATTAATTGTTGTTCATTAATATTAACTAAATTGAACATTTATTTTTATAAAATTATAACATACATAAAAACATTTTGCGGAAGAAAAATGTTACAGTTTGATATGTCACATGATATGTTTTAGAACAAAAAACATAATTGATTGATTAAATAATTAAGTAATTAAACTAAGATTTAATATAATGACTTATATGAATATACTTCCAGTTGGTTCAAGACCTAAGTAACTATGAAAATGCAAAATAACCAAACTTTTCATCTTATTGTAGTGTTTAATTTACATATTTGATTTTTTTATTAATCGATTGATTTTATTAAATATCATTAATTAAATTTCACTTTTAATAAACCACAAATGTTGAATGCATTATTGTCTTTTTATTATATACCACGCTTGACCACATAGAGATGAATAAATCCTGATTATCTTAATTTAATTGATTAATCTAATTAAATTAATTACTCATAGAAATATTAGAAGTTCATCTTGGGGCCATAAATTTTTGGATTCAGCACACTCGAATTAGTCAGTATGCAAATTTTCGCGCTTGTGTCACATTTTGCACTATTGACAAATTGAAAGACATCTTTATCCCACTAAGGCTGCATCTTACCAGGGGCACGGAGGAAAAGGGAAGATAAATCCTTGCTATTTAGCACGCTATTAGAGACACATGGAATGCATGCAATTGCAACATCACTTCTCACTACAAAGTCGTTGTTTTATTTTAATTATTTTTACATTCCAGCTTATTCTAAATAAAATTGCCACCAACAAAGTTATGCGATCGATTCATCGGTCATTTTATACAACCAGCGGATTTAATATGTTTTCGAGTTTAGACTCAGCCTTTTTAATATTCTGAAACACCATCAGGGGATTTAGGTGATACAAAGATTGGTAAAGATGGCTTGAAACCACTCGAAATTTAAAAATTACTATACATATGGGACGCGGGTGTACGGAGTGAATTGACATCGCTTTAAACACCGTTGCCGTAATTCAAACCAATCCACGTAAATATTCTCATAATTATATTCGGTACAATATTACGTTACTAACCCGCGCAAAGCAGTGCGTCACGATAGATACAGCTTTTGTTAATATTAATATCTCTTTCTGATAACACAGTCAAATTCCCC